>JAWZYV010018053.1:0-33673 GCA_038373885.1 Cheiracanthium punctorium
TAAAGAAAGTAAAAACAGAACATACTGAAAATTAAATCATCTTGTTTTTCATTAACATCTTTGTTAATACATTTAAAATGTAAAATATCAATCTAAATAATTTTAAACAAAGCAAATTACTTTGCAAAGCAAATACGGCTAAAGTGAAAGCTTATTTTTAAATTTTTCATTTAACATTCCATTAATGGAATTCATTATTTGTACGATAGTTTTATAAAGTATAATTATTTAAATATATATAGATATTTTTTATTTTTGAAGATATCGTTCTAAACAAATTGAAAGGAAGAAAGTTTGTTCACGCACACAGAACTCATAAACTAATTGAATCGCAAAAACAAGCATAATTTATTTCAAAGATATTAGACAATAAATAATTGAAAAACTTACTTTTTATGTGTAAATCCACTGCTTTTGAACAAATCCTAAGGAACAATCCACAAAATGGCGATTTTTCGAAACACGACGAACTACAACTACACTAGGAAAGAGGTATGAGACTGATACAGATTGAGTTTGAGGAGGGTGAAAACTGGAATGTCCAGATTTCTCCGGCCTTCTGATCCTGACGTCATCAAAGCTTGCTGAAAGAGTGAGTTGGCTTTCCTGGAGACGGCAATGGGTCAGGGCGACCCTCTCTATCTGCACCAGAGTCAGGGCGACCCTCTCCAAATGCACCATGGTCAGGGCGAACCTCTTTACTAGCACCAGGGTCAGGGCGACCCTCTCTACCTGCACAGGGTCAGGGCGACCCTCTTTACTTGCACCAGGGTCAGGGCGACTCTCCCTTCAGACGGCAGGGTCCGGATGACTCTCTGCTCAACAGGGTCCGGGCAGCTTTCTCCACTCGCACCAGGGTCAGGGCGACACTCTTTTCTTGCACCAGGGTCAGGGCGACCCTCTCTATCTGCACCAGGGTCAGGGCACCCTCTTTGTTGCACCAGGGTCGGGGCGACCCTCTCTACCTGCACCAGGGTCAGGGCGACCCTCTCTATCTGCACCAGGGTCAGGGCGACCCTCTCCAAATGCACCATGGTCAGGGCGAACCTCTTTACTAGCACCAGGGTCAGGGCGACCCTCTCTACCTGCACAGGGTCAGGGCGACCCTCTCTGCATTCACCAGGGTCAGGGCGACCCTCTTTACTTGCACCAGGGTCAGGGCGACCCTCTTTACTTGCACCAGGGTCAGGGCGACCCTCTTTACTTGCACCAGGGTCAGGGCGACCCTCTTTACTAGCACCAGGGTCAGGGCGACCCTCTTTACTTGCACCGGGGTCAGGGCGACCCTCTCCGTTGGGGAACGGCTTTCCCAAACGCGAAAATCATTTAATAATTGCGAATCCAGGATCTAGATGATCCTCTCTGGGAAGCGAAAATCATTCAAAAGCCGTAAATGCAGGATCTAAGTGATCCTCTCTGGCATGGATCAATCCCAGTTGCTGGCACTAACTTAAAGTGCTGTAACATAGTAGAGGCAATTTCCGATGGTGGTAGCATAAATGTGGCCAAGGTACACTATGTACAGGTCCTTTATTTACAGAAATTATACAATATTTACATTTCGCATAATTGGAACACGGCATGAACGGAGCAAGAGTTTGCGTCCGTCTCAACGCTTCTCCACAACCGTTCTCTCTTCATGCTTCAATTCGACCCTCCTCTACACCGAGGGAGAAAAAAAAAATCATAACAAAAAAAACTCTCTTCCTACGAAACAGAGCGAGTCATCTTCCGTTTCCCGGAAGTCGAAAAAGTTGACCGTGGGTCAGTCCAATGACAGAATATGTGAAAACATACGGGGGTGGGAGATTGTACACTATCTTTAAAAAAGGAGATAGAAACTGCTGCGGAAATTACAGAGGAATAAGAAGCAACTGAAGTTTTATAGAGTTATGGCAGTTCCCACTTTATTAAATAGTTCAGAGACATGGACTTCAGGTGCCCAAGATATAAGCAGAATCCAGGCAGCAGAGATAAGATAACTACGATCCGTAAAAGGCTGCTCAAGTTTGGATTAAATAAGAAATGAAAATATTAGGAGAGAATTGAAAATATTCAGCCGATCTGAAAAAGTCCAGGATTATCGTACGGGCTGGAAAAATCATGTACAGCATATGAACCGCGGGAGACTACCCAGAGCTGCCTTGTTCAACAAGACTAGGGGCTTGCGAGACAGTGGCAGACAGAGCAAATGGTTGTTAGATCAAGAAGCCGGAGCAGGCTTCTTGCCTGATTCGTGCTGATTAAAATATAATTTATTTGGCGTTTGAACTTAAATCACATTTTTTTTATAAGTTGCAGTTTCCGCTCAAACAAAATTTTCAGGAGGAACCCGGGGCTTCTATGGCCAGCTCCTGCGTACGCCACTGTCCCCCTTTATTGGCACCCATGGACAAGGCGTCATTGAAATTTTTAGTAGATAGTACGTAAACGACGTATAATGCAGAGGGTATTTACGGATTTTTAGAACGATTTTAAGGCCATATAATCGATGTTTAAAATATACTGTTGTTGGTAAAATAACAGTATATTTTAACAGTATATTTTAAAATATACTGTTGTTTAAAATATAGTGTTAAAATATACTGTTGTTAAAATACACGACTTTTAAAATATACTGTACTTAATCGATGTTTAAAGACTATTTTTTTAAATGTTCAATCTCATATCCCTTTTCCTGGACAATACGTACCAGAAAAATTTTGATCTTACCAAATAATTCTTGGATAATTTGACGGAATTTAAGTAGTTCGGTTATTTGAAGTGCATGTTCAGTGATTTTTAACCAAGACATCTGTTGATAACATTCCTCCCCCCATCCCCCAAATGTTTAGAAAAATACCAAACTTCAGGCACAGAAAACAGAAGTCATTTAGTTTTCATTCAATTTTTAGCAATTTCAAATATCAGAAATAGATAAACCTTTTGAAAAAAGTGAACATTGAGTATATTTTTATAGCTATTTCATGGTAAGATACTTCCTCGTTAATATTATTATCATTAGTATCGCTGTTTCTTTTAATCATTTGAAACTCTGTTTTTTTTTTTTTTCCCTATCAGGCATCCAAGATTTCGCCCCATATCAACTCTCTCAGGGAGGAATTTTTTCTTATCCTGAATACGAACCATTCTGTAATGTTATAAGCAGAGCATCCGCTTGGTGTTCACAGCAACCGCACATTCGTATTTGCAATGTTCAGTCGATAAAAATCGCAGTCAGACGAGGTATGTAAATTTTATAAACATTCCATAATTACATGTTCAAATCTTCAGTCGCCAAGACTGTCCAAACGCAGGTTTAAAATTATTCGAGATCTATAAATTTTGAATACTCTGTTGTTTTGGTATATAAAAATGACTGGTATTTACCTGCACTTATCATTTGGTAGAAAAATGTTTCCAACTATTACTATTTAATCTTGTTCAGTTGATTATTGTCATATTGTCGGATAATAGAACGGCTCAGTTACAATACTTTCTTAAGATTTGCAATTTTTGTGTAGTTGTCCCATAGATTATAAGACTTTTTCCCTTTTTAACAGCTCTAAATTATCGTATTCCCTTCAACATAATGCCGTGCCTAAAGTCTCATTTGTTTAGTACTTGATCTTCCAGTAGATGTAAAACTTGTCTGGCAGCTGATTCTGGTCGCATGTCTCAATCTAATTCCTGTTTAGATTTTTGTATAGTATATTCCCTTTTTTCTGAGTACTTCTTGATTGAGATATAGAATGAATGATCGTGGCATATAAAACTCGGACGCAGAACAGAAAAATGCTCTTGCAACTGATTTATATTCTAGATCACTCTCTCTAGATGCAATGAATCTTTCGAATCTCAAATTATGGTCAGTTCATTTCAGTTAGTTTAATATGATTACATGTCTTAATTTTCAAAGAGATCTTATTTTAAATGAAAACATTTTGGCTTTGAAAGTACTTGGTTACGGACTACCCATTAGTCTAAGAGGCTGTTTCCAATCAGTCGCACTGTTTTAACCCTTTAACGCGCAGTGTTCCCGCTCTGGGAAAACCAAACTCTGACGTTTTGACTGTTGCCAGTCACAAAGAACAGATTTGACTTCTATAAAAATAGTTGCGGGTGACCTAGCTCCACGAGAATCCTTTACTTTTGAGCACGCCCTTTCCCGTCAAAAAAGGGTCACGATTATTTTCAACAGCACTGACATCTGCTGAAAAATGGAAGAATGCGAGAACAGCTGGATAGATTGCCAAAGGCTGCCGTTTTTTCAGCATTGGGAAAGGGTTGCGCCTCAAAGGGTTAAGGGCCTCGTGGCAATTGATCAGACAAAATCAGTTTTAGCAGATTATCAAATTACTGTTATTCTATATATTATATTTAAATTACAATATTTGCATAATCTAAGGATATTTGTTTTCCCGATTTTGCTTATCTGATTAATATTTTCACACTATACATAATTGAAAGAAAGGTTGAATAGGTTTCTTCTTACGAATATTTAGAGCTTAGGTTTCTATTTTTGTGGAGATGTCTCATAAATTTTAAAACCGAAGTGACGTTATAGAGTTTATTCGGATCTGTCTGTCATTTTACACTTATTCGAATTTCAATTAAAGTTACTATAAATGTTTGGTATTTTGTTTCAGATGGTACCTTAATTACACAAAAAACTGACTTTGTAGAAAGCGGTTTGGGAGTGACATGTTTTGCTCGAATATTACGTGTCGCCTACACTACGTCACCAGCTAATTTGTATTCATCTTACGGAATGCCATCTAACATCAGGGCAATTTCTTGCAAAACTTTCATACCACTACAGATATCTGCAGGATGTGTACCTAGGTACGAAAATCTCTATCAGACCAAAGAAAGAGTTTCTGCTTGGGTAAAAGCAACAGGTGCGTGAATTAAGAATTTTTTGAAAATGTTACTAATTGATCCATTAATTTCAGGTTACTATTTTAATTTATTAATTTAACTAAAACTCAGTGAAAATGTCTTGAAGTTTTTGATATAAAAAAAAAGGTATTTCCACCAATAAAGTACAGAACTACGTAGCTGATACTCAAAATTAGAAATGTTTCGGAAACAATCTTTCAGAGTCTGTTTCTTTAGTAAATTATGATGATTTAAATAAGGAAATAATGAATGTTTAATTTTTTGCATTGGATATTGTAAATATTCCTGTATAACATTTAGTGCTTGAAAGATTGGTACATGCAAATGTATTTTCAGATAACTCATTTGCTGCATCAACTCCATGATTCAGAAATCCTGATTTCTCAGGAAATGCGTTTGAAGTTCCGTAAAGTGATGCAGAAACTTCGTTCGCTATATTCGCTAAAACTATTCTACCACGTAGAGGTCTGCTCCGCCGCGCCACGCCGCCGCCGCCGGGGTTTAGGCCGGCGCGCCGACGGAGAACGCCGATTATAACCCGAGGAGTAAAATCGGCTTCAAAATCATTTAGAAAGCTTAACAAAAACTATCAACTGATTATTATTTCTTTTTCTGGATACTTCTTAAAGCTAATAAAGATACATTTAAATTTTTTGAGTTCTAAATTTAAATTTTTTGAGTCAATGGCGTAATTTGATTGCTTAAAAACTGTTTAAACCAATAGCGTAACCAAGGGGAGGGTTTAGGGGGGTAGCTGCCCCCGAAATGAGACAGACACCAGAAAGGTAACCAATTCGAGTTCAGCTACCACCCAGAACGGAAGCAAGAGGCAATAAAAGCTCTGAACACCCTCCAAGAAGAGGAAGAGGTCTTTGAAATACAGGCAAAAAATCTCCCAAAACAACGTATAATGATCAAGAACATACCGGAACATATCATTTTAGCAGATGGCATATCGACAATAGCCGAACACCTGACGATAACCGAAGAAGCCCTCCAAGCAGATCTCATTAGAAAACAAGGCACTAAATACAACACAAAGCACCGGACTCTGTCTTTGCCAAAGAATTTGGCACGGCAACTCATCCAACAAATCCCCATCCTCCTAGGCCTAAAAAGATGCAGAATTGAAAGATACAGAGGCTCCCCCAGATGCTATAACTGCCAATGGCTCGGGAAACACAAAGCACAAGACTGCCCAAACCAGACAAGCTGCTCAAACTATGCAGAGGAACATGATTCGAGAATTTGCCAATCCACAAAACAACAATGCGTAAACTGCGTATACAACAATCAGCAGCACCAATGCAACTACCCGACAGATCATAAAGCAACAGATCCAAACTCCCCAAGCTTTTCATAACAAAGAACGAGCCAACGGTGCTCTAACACCTCCAAACAGCAGGCCTCTTGCAAAACATCAAGCCCTCCACTCCAGTCAAGGGCCCAACAACCACAAAGATGTCAAGCCCAACAACCACAAAGATGCTGCCACAACAAAAGAGAATCTACCAAAAACCAACTCCCAACAACAACAATGCCACTATCATTGCAAGCAAATCTAAATCACTGCAAAGCAGCAAACGCCCTCCTGTCAAAATACCTACAATAAGAGAATATAGACATAGCACTCATTCAAGACTCACACCTGAACCAAGATGGGAAATTATCAAGCATCTCCCTAGCATGGAAACTACTACTCTCGCAAAATCAAGAGGCCGCGATCACCATAAAAAAAACCAAGTATTATCTACACCCAAACTCAAGAACCAACCAGCTCGATAGCCATCACCATCTCCACTCAAGAAGTCAATCTCATCCTCAGCTCCCAATACATTCCGCCAAGAATGGTCATAGATACAGCCCTAGACGAGCAGTTTAACATAGCAGCAGAAGTGGCCAACCTCCTCATAGCCGCGGAAATGAACGCTAGATCACCTGCCTGGGGCTACAATCAAGAAGATAGCCGAGGTGAAAGCATGATCGAATTCCTTGCAACCCACAACCTACTCCTACTAAATCCAGAGGATAGCCCGCCGTCCTTCCACAAACACTTCAACAGCCAAGGATGGCCATATGTCACCATAGCTTCAGCAAAAATGGCCATTCTAATACAAGACTGGAGTTCACAGAATATATATAACGCCTCTGATCACCGCTACATAACTTGCTCCATAGCAACTACCCCGCAAGCAAAACAACAAAAAAGGTTCAAAACAAGAAACTGCAATCACAAGTGCTTCAAGAAGATAGCATAACAACCCCTGAAAGAATGGCACTCAAAATAATAACCCAAGCGGACACACACCTCAATCAACTAACGCAAAACCTCCAAAAAATAATCCGAAGCAGCAAACAGAGCATATAAAAAGAAAAAAATAGGCAAAGAACCTACCTTCTGCTGGTGGAATAATCAACTCAGAATGGAAGGGAATAAACTAACAGCGACAATAAGAAGACTCAAAAATGCAACAGAAGAAGAAAGACAGAACTTAGAGCGAACATCAGCAAAGCAAGAGCGGTGTATAAGAAGAACATCAACAAAACCAGAGAAACGGCGTGGCACACCTTCTGCACGGAGACTATAAACCCCTATGGCAAAGATACAAAATAGCAGCTAATAAAATCTTCACGCCTTCAGAACTCAGGGCAAGCTGGGGACAGACTTTGCTGTCAAAAGAAGACTCGATTAAAAAACTAATGAGCTATCTTTTCAGCCCGGCAACGAGAACCCCAGAAGACCAACAAACAAAGACACCCAACTCTCCTAATGCAATCCAAGAACCAGACATAACGATGATGGAAACCGGAAATGCCCTATGGATACCAAATCCAAAAAAAGCACCAGGTCCAGACGCAATTGATTTTCGAATGCTAAGAAACATTCAAGAAAGCAATCCCAAGCTCTTAGCAACATGGGCTAACAGATGCTGGAAATTCGGATATTTTCCCCACTGTCTAAGTGTGAGAGAAGTAGTCTACCTTCACAAATCTGGAAAAGACCCAAAGGACCAAAGTTCATATTACCTCATCTGTCTTCTTCCCACACTAGGGAAACTCCTCGAAAAAATAATAATCCAAAGGCTTCAGCACTTTCTTGAAATCAACAAAAGATTCTCACACAGGCAATTCGGCTTCAGAGAAGGCTTATCAGGCGACATAGCACTTAGCAAGCTACTGCAAAAAGTTAAAGTATAGTGACCTTTTAAAACCTTTTAATCATTAGTCTCCATCGACATTAAAGGAGCGTTCGATAATGCCAGCTGGGGGCACATAAAGTCTTCCCTACAGAATCTACAATGCCCAAAACAAATATACGAAATCCTAGACTCATACCTTACAGAAGGAGGAGTACAAATGAACTGGGGATCTGGCACAGAAGAACTCGCTATCAACAAAGGCTGCCAACAGAGTTCCTGCTTAGGACCAGTTCTCTGGAACATCTTAGCAAACAAACTCCTAGTACTGGGCACCCCTCCGGACACTTACTGCCAAGCATACGCAGATGACTTTAACATAATCTTTGGAGGACGGCGAAGAAAAGACATAGAAGAAAGCGCTCGCACCTCCCTCCCGCCTTCTCGCAAACACTAGAAGAACTAGGCCTCGAACTATCACCGCAGAAGACTAAAGCCCTAACCTTTGCACGTCCAAAGAACTTGAAACGGGATCCTGTAATCAGAATCAACAACATTAGCGCCAAGCACGTCACAAACGTAAAAATCCAAGAATTCGCCCTAGATAAGCACCTAAGCTGGCTTCCACATATACAGAACCTGCGGCTCAAATTCTTCAGATTCCAACAGGGGACAGCGAAAGTAGCTGGCAAAACTTGGGGGACGTACTTCCAAATACAAAAAATATAGTACAGAACAGTGCTGCTACAGCAAGCCCTCTATGTAGCGGGAGTCTGGAGAGCCTCCCTCAACAAACAGGCTTTGCTTAAGCTAGTCTCGCTGCAACGAATTCCTCTCCTCAGCATCACCAGAGCATACAAAACAGCTCCAACAGATTCACTTTGCGTGATAGCAGGCGTACCACCCCTAAGATTAGAGGTCGAAGCAGAGGCAATAAAAAGAACCAGGATAGCCCTCAGCTAAACAGAAGAACTGCCGAACATCCTCAGCCCTCACCTCCCTCCAAAGCTACGGCTCTAAATCTTCCCAAGGTACAGCTGCAGCGTTCCTGGCATTCCAAGATGGCGTTCTGCAACACTCCTGGCAAGCGAAATTGGCGGATCACAACAGTGTCTTTCAGGCGGAAATGGTGGTAATCAGAGCTGCCCTAACCTGGTTGAGAGACATCAACAGAACCCAAGGCAACAGTCCACAGAGACAGCCAATCGAGTCTCAGCGCCATAAAGTCAGTCAACCCCACCAACAGCATGGCGCAAGAAATTATCATTCTTCTGAAAGACCAACCCCACACCTTTCTCCAACACTTCAAAGCACACATCAGAGTACAGGACAACGAGGCGGCAGACCTCCAGGCAAAGCAAGAAACAGAGAAGGACTAGGCCACAGACCTAGACCTCCCGGCACCGTCCTCCCTCCTTAAAAATCATCTGCAAAAAGCAATCTCTAAAGCCTAGCAAAAACACTGGGAAGAAACTCCAAAGGCCGTCACACCTTCCATCTCATCCCGAAAACTACACTGGACCCCCCCCCAAACCTTGCCTATGAAGCGACGGTTTTCCTCACGGGGCATGGGCCCTTCCCTAGCTACCTGCACCGCTTTCACCGCCATAGTAACGGCCACTGCGAGTGCGGAGAAACGTCAGGAGATGCCTTGCACTCTCTACACGAATGCCCCCTAACGGAAGACCTGCATCTGAAAAAGCCACAAGATACCCATACACAAGTCTGGACAACAAGCATCTTACGAAGCCGATGGGCACTAGGACGAATGAAAGGTATCTTCCATAGACAAAGCGAATTAATCCAGCTCACCTCCTAACAGGAAAGCAGCTCGAAATCCACGCATTTCCATCAAGCACAATAATGATGCCGTCTTCAAAAACTCAGCCCCCACAGAGCACATCAACGTAAGAATAGTTCAAAGTCGTGCAACCTACAAGCATAATGCTTCAGCGATCACTTGAACTCGTTGCTAATCATCTGTAAACCCCAGCCAGGGCCGGCCCAAGGGGGGTGTTAATGTAGGCGATCGCCTAAAGCCTCGCGCTTAAAGAAGCCACGCTCTTGGGCCGTGTTTTTGTCATCACATTAGACCGAGCTTGGTAGATGGTTGCGATATATCCCGAAAAAAGCCGAGAACTAAAACTAATACAGTCGAATGTCCGAAGACGAAAACGCTTAACACGAAATTACTCTTAAGACGAAGGAAAACAGTTCCCCCTATTTTTTCGTTAACTCGAATTTCGGCTAATACAAAAAGATTTTTCCTACCCTTCGACTTAGTCTTAACGAGGTTCGACTGCATGTACTAGCAGTGCTAGTAGTTATTTACATGAGACATGATAGAATAGAGGCCCGCTCTTGACCTTCGCCTGACGCCCCGCACGCCCCTCGGGCCGGCCCTGCCACAGTGAACCTAACTGTACCCCAGCAAACCTCTCGTGAACAGTTACGAACCCCAGCAAACTCAAACGTACCTCCGTGAACTCTGGCAAACTTTTGCGAGCAATTCTCCTTAACATTTTTTTTTCTTTTTTTTTTTAGAACGAACTATCTTTCTCTTCTCTTTCTCTCTCTCTTTTTTTAATTTATTATCCATTCTGAACGAACAATAAACTGCTTAAAAACTCTTACACTATTATCCATTTTAATCAGCCTGTATTTCTTACGACGTTTCACCCCAGGGCCCACTATATGACACGTTTTTTTGCATGGTCCCGCAAACTGTATCTGTGTAATCTAAAAATCCAAGCATTAAAGGGCCCACTATTAGACGGGTCTAACACCCGCCCGCGTTGGTCCCACAAGTTGTGATTATTACTTTCAATAAATCCCAGGAAGCCCGGCAGGACGTTCTTCTGGAGGGACTCTGCCATAGCCGAGACAGTTCTGATGACGGGTCTGCGGCGTATATGCTGTCCCCCTGGGCAGGCGGGAACTCATCCTGCACCTCCACGTACTGAAGAGTACCGAGACAACCACAAAAAGCTCTAAGGAATTTCTTTCTTAATTTCCAAGCCGGCTGCACTCGGCTGTCAATTTAGTTGATTTAGTTAAACCCTTTAAGGAAGTAGCTTGGTTAAATTAACAAAATGTTTTGTACAAATAACCTAATAACCTTAACAAAATGATCTTGTTAAACTAACAAAATTTCACTATCGCTATTTCAACCAGATAAATTTGTTAATTTATCAAAGGTTTGTTGGTTTAAAAAAAGAACAATTTTTTTCAGTGCGTTCAGAAAAAATGATTATTTTAAAACAAATCAGAAACTTTAAAAGTTTCATTAAAAGAACGGAAATCCATTTATTAGTTTGGTTTTTTTTTTAGGGGGGGGGGATTCTTTTTTTTTTTTTTTTTTTTTTTTTTTAACTAAACCTTAGCTAAAATTGAAATGACTAAGGT
This sequence comes from Cheiracanthium punctorium, assembly GCA_038373885.1. Taxonomy (NCBI): domain Eukaryota; kingdom Metazoa; phylum Arthropoda; class Arachnida; order Araneae; family Cheiracanthiidae; genus Cheiracanthium; species Cheiracanthium punctorium. The sequence goes on from JAWZYV010018053.1 coordinate 11,424, forward strand.
CAACGGAAAATGAAAGCATTTCTGGCACACGTCCTGTTTCTCCAAAATCAGTTTCCCAATTCCCCTGTTTGACAGGAAGAGGAAGAATAACTTCAGTTTCATATGGGTGATCAGATTATCTTGACTTCGAGGGATTATTATGTCCCTAAACGAGTGTCAGACGAGATTGAAAACTATTAAATCGTTGAAGAACCAATGAAGAATCTTAACAATGGAGGATTTATTCAAAATAATCCATTGGAAAGACATGAAAAATCCAAAAATTAAAATGAAAAAAGTAGCTGTGACCATCAAAATAAATTAAAAATCTGGAGTGACTCCACTCGACTTTCCGAACACTTATGATTAAGATCATTACCAAGCATTTAAATAAATTTTAATCGATGAATAATTGAAGCTCAATCGAATGCGCCGTTTAAACGCTAAGCGCACTTTCAAGAATTTCTCCCCATAGGCCATAATGTAAACGAAATCTTTGTCGTAGCCCTGTAGAAAAGCTATAAGTCCTATACACATCAAAATCAATACCGGTCTTACGATGGTGGTTTACAGCATATTTACCCAATTTGAGCTCAATTGAATGGGCCGTTTAAACGCTAGCGCACTTTCAAGAATTTCCTCCTATAGGCCATAACGTAAAAGAAATCTTTGTCGTAGCCCTGTCGAAAAACTAAGTCCTATACACACCAAAATCAATACCGGTCTTGCGACGATAGTTTTTAACATATATACCCAATTGGAGCTCCATCGAATGCCCCGTTTAGGAGCTATCGTGTTCACTCACATATACACATGCACACGCACACGTACATACATACATACATCTCGTAAAAATAGAATAAATGAATTCAGAAGACCTCAAAACGTGTCAATACATAAAAATCTCGAAGTCGAATTTTTTCATGATTACAATACTTGTAATCCGCGAATACATTACAACCCGCGAATGAATTGTATTACTTTTGTGTAACGTAATTAATAATCCATCCGTGGGTCCTACTAAGTGTAACATAATTCATTTGCCAGCCCATTTGTCTTTCTTGTTGCATTATAATGGGAATAGCATCATAATCCATGCTTTGGTCCAATTTGTCTTCCTTGTTTCTTTACGTTAGAAAGCATTTTCTTACAAAGGGAAGTTTACAGAAATGTCTACACGTTTTCAATTAGAAATCGATTGCAGTTGACAGCTATAACTCAGTGCATATCCTTAGACATTCACACGTCTTTCAATTTGTTCGGCAGTGAAAAGAACCACTGCCGTTACTTTTATTAGAAATTGCCAAGCATACATTTCAAGAAGAATTCTGGCTAAATTAATCTCCTGAATTCGCCCATCTGTAGAGTGAACACTAACATAAATTAACGTCCGTTGAAAAGTAATTACATTTTATCTCACTTTGCAGACATCCCCTTATTGCTTGGCGAGAAATGCCAAAATTTTCACATTGATATATCTCGGAAACTATTCCACGTAGAGACACGGGATTTGTTCTATTCATTTTCTTAGGCAACGAGCAACATTTTTCTAAATATAAAGGGTAGGAAAGGAGGGACCGTATAAAATTAAATTTCGTATTTTAATATGTATACAACCCCAGTAAAAAATGCCTGAAAATGGTAGATGGCCGAAGTGTGAAAGTCCCAGGTTCGAGTCCCATCGCGCAGCTGTCGATCTAGCGGTCTGGTGTTTTGGTAGGTTTTCTCCAGATGGGCACCCCCCTTGGCAGAACGCCCTAGTGTAGCGTTGCATGATCACACACAACACACATACTGTCCCTGGTTCAACTGTGCCCAATGTATTTTGCAACCATGTATAAATGAATGTAATTTACTCTTCCTTTTTCAGGAGCACGTGTCATAAGTGCAGAAACTTCGAAGTATCGACTATGGAATCGCAGAGGAAGGATGCAAACCCCGGACGACAGTTTGACCGTAACCGCATCGGATAAAAATGAGCACTGGATTCATGTCATTTGTTTATATTTAGACGGAGTGTACGTAGAGCCTCCGCCTGAAATGTTACCACCGATGCCTATTGTTAATACAGACTGTTGTACCCTTCTATAATTTTTTTCGTTAACGTTCTTAACAGACTACAAGTGGCAACTGAGAAGTTTTCACTTTCTTCTTTCTATAGACCCAACTTGGATACCTCATAAGTTCAACCCAATTTGAAGTATGTAAAAATTTCATTTAAGGTGTGTATGATAAATTAATCGGCGTAAACGTAATTGCATAAAAATAATAAAAATGTTTGAAAAGAAAAACTATCTCGACTCTTCTTTTAATGACTATTGTGAAATATGACATAATTTAACTGAATACAAAATGCCCCAAACCTTTCTTTCGTTTGTATTATGATAATATGTAACACACCCCCCTCCAAAAGGACATATTTTAAATTTCAAAAATAAAATTCAGTATGATCTTGAGCATCCTGTTAAATTACTATTAAATAAATAAATATAAATGCTTACATTTTTGTCAAACTTTTTGTTAATACACTTTTAAATCATATTTATCAGGTTGTAACGAAAGTTTTCCGCCAAATCTGCTTGAAAAACTAACTTCAAACTCCTTAGATAACTCTTTTTGAACTTTTGGTACCAAACCTGCACAGTGTCACGTGATGCAACAATAGTATTTAAAGCTGTACTCATTATTCGTTGATATTCTGTAGCTGACTTTTTGCAACACAACTATAAGTAAATGATGGTTCTAATCTTCTATAGTGATAGTTCCATTTGACCAGGGCCGGCCCTAACAGTTTTGCCGCCCCGGACAAGAATATAAAATGCCGCCCCCCACAGTAAAATTACTATTAAGAGAAATAAATTGTTCACAGATACTGTTTTCATGCCTATAAAACTGGAATAGCTCTTTAAACATAACACAGCATAAGAAAAACCATATTTATTAAAAACCACACATTAAGCTAAAAACCAAAAGAAAGGGAGAAAAATAAGAGTTTTTTTTTTTTTTTTCTCACTTTTAATTCCGCAAAATTCCTGACTTTTTCTCTAAAATCAATTTTTCAACTAATTCATGTTCGATAGCCAATGTAGTTAAATTATTTAACCTATCTGGAAGAGTTGTGGAACATAATAAATTTTTAGTTAACTTTAATTTTGAGAAACTCTTCTCTGCACTTGCCTCAATTATCGGCAAAGAAAGCGAAATTCTCGAAGCAATAATAAGATGTGGTGTAAAATCTATAGTTGAAATTAGCTTTAAAATTTCAATTGGGCTTTCCTTTTTGCCTAATAAGGCCGTAACTGACAATATTTCGTTTACTAGATCAAGCGCGTTTAACTTCCAGATTCTCCATCGGTCAGTATTAACTCCAATTGTTTACACTATAAACAGTGTTAACGCCTCACCATGGCACAGTGGTTATATCACTGGAAATGGTAGACGGGCGAAGTTTGAAGGTCCCAAGTTCGGGTCCCATCGCGTGTCCGTCGACCTAACCGTTCGTGGTTTTCTCCGAAACTTTGCGTAGATAATCGGCCGTAATCCAACAATAAACACTGTTACAATGTTTAATTAGCACTTTTTAGGAGTGTCTTAACTCATTTATGCCGTGCAAAAGTTTAAAATAATTACATTGGGTACTTATTAAATTAAATCTGCACTGTAAGGTATTTATCGCTTTGTTTACTGTAAAAAAATAAAACTACCTTAAATTTTAATTCAGGATCTTTCACCAGAACATCTCGTGATTCTCAATCCAAATTCTATGTTACGTGGCTGCTTAAACTCAGTGTTAGCCAGAATACTATCTCGTTGGTCAGTTCTCTTGCATAACAGAACATTTCATTTAAAATCACATCCAATCGAAGATCCTTTGAAAAATCTTTACTGTTTCTTCTTCTTTCAATAAGAGTTCTAGAACAGGTGGTAAATCGTTGTCTTTTGACTGCAATCCTTTCCTAATGGATTCACGCAATTAAAGATTCTGTACCAAATAATAATAGAGCATAGGAACATGAACTGTTTGAGAGAGTTAAATAATCCTAGCCTCATTGGAATTAGATTTGTCAATACCCTTCTACCTTACCAAGAATGCGATCTCTTCAATTTTTTTGTCATCAGGAATGCAATCTAGAAATATGTGATAATATTTGGCTAGTTGAATTTCATTAACAAGCTGTAATTTGAATCCAACTGAAAATTTATGTAAACTGTGTAAATATTTGTTTGCACATCACATATAAACAACGGAACAAGGGCGTAGCCAGGATTTTCATTAGGGGGGGGGGGCAAGACAAAGAGACCATGGAGTACAACTGCTCCTCCTCCCGGTTTTTAATAATCAGACTCTATGACTAGCTCATTTTAGGGGGGTGGGGGCAGCTGCCCCTCTCCTGGTTACGCCCATGCAACTGAAGCGAATGAAATGAAATTTATAGCAACACCAAAAGTGGCAACTTAATTTAAACTGCAGTTGCTAAAATATTTCTAATTCGTTTAAAAGTTTTGAGATTTAAAACTGTTGTTTGAAAACTGTGTGTAAATGTATGTTCTCCCATTGTTAAAAAATGGCTCATTTGAATAGAATGAAATTTGGAAGTTAATTGAAACAATAGATACCAAAATTGTTTTAAATAATTCATAGACTTTGAGATTTTGTAAAAATCGCTTTAAAGTTTGTTCTGGCATCCGTCAATAACGGATTAAGAAAACAGAATGAAATTAGGCCATATGATGGGTAACAAAGCATCATCGAAATTTTTAAAAGATTTGAATAAATTGAAAGGGTTTGCAAAAGTTGCATTGCATTTTTCTCTTCTTTTATAGGGGGCGGGGAGAGAGGGGGAGGGCGTCACTTTAAGGCGTCTGGAGGTAAAACAATAAGAGGCTGTTCGACTTTAACAAATTACGTCGATTTCTTTTTTTTAATTATTACTATTTTTTTAATTTTGAGAAAATTGTGCAAAAATTTTACTGGCATAATATTAAAATTTCTAAAGTTAATAGAACAAAATTGAGTTACTATCGATGCGATTGAGTTTAATAACATTGTACGTATATATATATATATATATTATTTTGAGAAAATTTTGTGTGACCACTTCGTGAAAACAACTAGTGGTCAGACAAAAGGGAATGAAATGAAATTTTGTTAAATAGTAGGCGGTTAGTAAATTAAATTTCAGGTTTTTAATTTTCTACAAATTTGAATTATTTTTGAGGTGTGACGTAAACTTTGATAAGTTTTTCGCGCATCAAGTAAAATCATCAAAATATAATTCAATCGAACGTTGCAGTGTTAAATATCGGCTACTTGCTATTAAAAAGAATTTTCCAGATATTCTCTTTTCAATTTAATATTCAATACTAGCATCTTCTTTTGCAACTTTAAATGACTTCTTGATGTAGGAAGCTCATTCACTAAAAGAAAACGTTAATTTTGAATGTAAAATATTTTCTCTATTGACAGTTTGTCCCAGTAATATGTTACTCTCTAACCTGTAATTTTAGAACAATACACAAGAGTTATAAGTTCGCTTTTCATATTTCTGCCAGTATGTTAATTCCATTTTTTGTACAACGACAATGCAAATGAAATTGCGCGCGGTTAGTAAAAACCCATCAATGACGGATGGGTACATTAGCTAGTAAAGTTATTAAGAATGATATTCTTCGGAATATTTTTTACCAATTCTTTTACTAATACGAAATGTATTTTTCAAATTCGAGCCAAAATGCCGCCCCCAAAATTTGCCGCTCCGGACAGGGGTACGGTTTGTCCGGCCTTAGGGCCGCCCCTGCATTTGACACACCTTGTACTCAATGATAACTATATTTTTTTACAGATTTCATAACACAGTGTTATAAAGTAAGTCTCTTTCTTTCAAATGCCAAAAATCGTTTGACAAAATAGGAGCCAATACGCCAACGCAAACTGTTTACTGACGATGTTTATGGTGGCGGAAAACTTTCGTTACAACCTAATATTATAAAAGTAGTATCCCGCATATGTATCTTTTTATAACAATACACGCAGTAAAAAATACAGTTTAGGTCCCTTAACGAGGTGTATCGGAACCAAACTTACCGATCCTGCAAAATATTTCCCCATAAATATACGGTCTGCTGTTATGGGAGAAAATTGTTAGAGCTCCTGATCTGAGCATGTGGGATCGCATCTCTACTGAGACTGATGGTTATCTACAGGCTTTTGTTCAGGAGGTCATCGATCTGATCTCTCAACTTGACATCGATTTTGAAATACAAAAATTTTTGTTACCCCGCTGCCTTATCGAATCTAAGACATTTTCTGTCTGCCTTGACTTGAGTCAAAATGTGTTAAAAGCAGGAGGCTGTGATGAAGTCCTAAGATCTCTGACTTATGAAACTTTGAATAATCGCTACCCCGTTTCAATCATTGGCTCAGGGTCTTTACCGATGATGGTTCAAGGATGGAAGATTGTGCCAACGCAGGAGCCGTTGTTTTTTGCGAGCTATTTTCATATTACTCTCCTGTTAGCAAGGACGTACCCAGAAAAAAATTTCGGGGGGGTCCAAATGGTGAAAAAGGCAGAATTTTTCACAAAAAGACTTCATCATTCTTATTCTGTTAACAAAAACTGAAATTTCGGGGGGGGGTCCGGACCCCCTGGATACGTCCTTGCCTGTTAGTGCCTACGTCAGCTTTTGACGGAGAAATTTTTGCTATCCGATTGACCCTTCTTCGGCTACGAAACCGATTGGTATATTTTACTAATGGCCTTATCACACTAAAGGGAAAATCCGAGCAACTTCGCGCTGGACCAACTTTTCCGACGGACTTGAAGGCGTGGTTATCTTTAAGGGTTGCAAAAGTAAACAAACTCTCTCCGACGCCAAATAGTCATCGCATCGCTGATTTGGTGTGCAGGTTCTTATTTTACTTATCGTGCGTTGGTATATTTACATGGGATCGGCAGCCATTTCGGCAGCATCAGATGGGCAGAAATCTCAAATTCCAAAGTCCTGAACGCGGACATAATTTTATTTACACGTGATTCTGACATCGAGCCAAGCTGCCAAGCTTCGAACATAGTAGTAGTCGCCATTGCTCGAAATGGCTTATGACGTAACAGGAAGAAGTACTCTGATTGGCCGAAATTTCGTCCGACTCGGATTTTTTCCTTCGGAAAGGAAAAAGTTGGAGTTCGCGGTCGTCAAGGTAACGGCGGAGAAAATCGGCCGGAAACTTGATTTGCAAGGAAAATGGGTCGGATTTTTCTCAGTGTGATAGCCCTATAAAGTGGGGATTCTGACTCGAGCAGCTCTGCAGGCCATAGGCTCACCTTGTCCATACCGTTCGAAAGACGTCGACGACTGCATCAATCTTTTGTCCTATTTATCTGGTTGTGAGAAATAAGTTGCCTTGCAGTGGATCTCCGGCCTACTTCGGAATCGAAGGGAACGAGACCGCTGATTTTCTCGCAAAAAAAGGGGTGTTTCTGATTTACAGTTAAATAACCAGAAACTGCCCTACCAATCTATTAATGCAATCATTAAAAGGACACTAATGAGTTCCTTTTCTCGGGACATTGATGCTCGAAGTGGTCAAAAACCCTGGTGCAATCCTATTCAAGACATTCCAGAGTGGTCTCGTGCTAAATCGGTGGCATTGTTGGGGCTATTTTCTGGCCACGATTGTCTCCCAAAACACCTACATTGAATTAACTTGGCTCCGGATCCTACTTGTTCCTTGTGGGACTCTGGAGAAGATTTTGACAGTTCCCACCTTTCTTCCTCTTCTGCTCTACCTCCCTATGTCCTTATGGGAGCGATATTGGATTGCCAGGCTTAAGTTAACCGATGTCCTTCCATCTTTATGTTCTTTTCCTTTTTTGTATAGACACCTGTTGTCCTATGTACTTACCATTATAAATAAAAAATATACGGTAGGATACTGTTTGTTAGAATTTTTTTTAGAAAGGTCATATAAGGAGTTGAGAAATTAAGTTTTGTCATGTTGGCAACATTACTGTATTTTTTAACAAGGCTTCCAGTGGAACTCCAAATAACCTTAAGTAAGGATCATCTGCAAAACTCTAGCAAGTACAGACCTTTCAGTATTCGAAGCTGATTTAGAGTAGTGCTATTTTATTAGACTTATGTCTATGTAACAATATGTCGTACCAGAATTTATGCACTTCTCAAAATGAAGAATGAAAGAATTTCTTGCCACATCATAGGTTTAAGATTTACTGGGTGTATTAGAACACATTGTGCTAACATGATTAGACTTGTTAAGTAGATCAAAAAAAGAAACGAAAGAAGCTATTGTCAAGATTATCTCCTGTAGAGCCCAACTACAACTATTCTAATCAGGGCCGTGGTAGCCCAGTGGTTAAGGCGTTGTACTCGTAACGGGAAGGTTGCAGGTTCGATACCGGCGCACTACTAAACGCATGTACACGGGGGTCCCGTGTACATGCGGTGAACATGCACGTTAAATCCGTGGTTCCGAAAGTCCTATCGGCGGTCGCTAGCACTTTCCGAGGGGCGCCAATATTCAGAATCCCTCCCACCTTCTGATGAGGTTCCAAATTGTGGCGGGAAATTCTGGGAAGGATGTATATGTAGCTCTAAGCGACACATTCAGTGACGCGAGCTGTCCTCTCCTGGCAAACGAACTATTCTAATCAAGACAGTCACAAAGAATTAATATTTTCCGCGATTTCTGGAGGACACAAATTTTAGAGTCCCTGAAAGTCCCAAACTTCTGGGCTCACGAATATTTCCATGTCGTTAGAATTCATGGGAAAAAGTCATAGACTCTGTGTGGAAAAAGGCCTGATCCCTGAAGATAACGGATACGTCGGGAAATTTTACAAAAGGGCCTGCCATACCTGGATATTTCAAGAAACTGGGAAGGAAGCACTTTTCCTTTCAGAAGATGTCATGAAGTTACTTTAGCCAAATGATCACATCCTAACATCTGCTCATTTGATGGATATAACTAAAGTGAGCAAGGGTCAATTGAATTTTTATTGAATCTTTCTTTCTCATTTTATATACATATTCTTACAAATTTTAATATTTCTTTCAATGGTGTTTCCTAACTCTAAAAATATTACGCATTTACTTGTATAGAAAATAAGTTTTGTTTGATAGTAACGTGTTCCTATTCGCCCTTCGTCATTATTATTTATTGTTACGAACTATTCAGTGCTGAATTGGAACAAATAAACTTTTTAACATGTATTCCGATTCAACCCTTTATGCAGGGGGAATCGGAACTCCACTAATTTATTTATTTTGGGGACAGGGATAATATAAATACAGTTAAAGATGTTTTACTTTTGCTAAAATTTCCAAGAATTAAACAAGACAAAAAAAAAATCGTTATTTATTTTTTGTACGTTTCAAGTTAAAAAGTGTTCCGATTCAACCCGTGTTTAACAGTGTCATTTGCATGTTTTATTTTTTTAATAAAGCAAGCGAAGCACATTGATAGAATTTTAAATGCTTACCATTAAAAAAATCTCGAATCAGCAACATACGGAATTATGTGGCAAAGGTTCGAATTCGTCCTAAAATTGCCGAAATTCCGAGCTTCAAAATTTCGTTTTCTGATAATTCCTTTTATTTCAGAAATTCAGGTAGTTTTGTCAGTGAGAGTAGCCAACGTGACTGACAAAGAAAAATAAAGTGTTCGCAATATGCACTCCTGTTACCTCCATAAATAGAAACAGCAGTTCAGCAACAGTAAAATCATTTGAATGCTTTAGCAACTGAACAACAAAAATCATTCGGGGAACGTTCATGTATAGTAGACAAGGCAGTATATTTTATTTCAGAGTCAAGGAAAGATTTGCTAACATCAGAGACAAGATCCAAATAACCCTCAGCAAGTTTAAAATTTTTCAGTGTTCACCAAGGATCATGGAAGAGAAAATGGTATGAAGAAAAGGAAAATCTAAGGTATCATGCATTTCTTTTATCCAAGAAAGGTAAGTCCTTTGAGTTTTCACCCTCTCTAATCGGTGAACAGTGACTCAGAAAATAGTCCTTTCTTCTCAAGATGGTTTCAGCAAGATTTAAACCCATTCTTCACCTACTGTCACACAAGGGCTCCAAGATATTTTGAAGTTCCATAGCGTCAATTGGCGTTGATCTTGTACTACCCGAATCGTAATAAATCTCAGGCTACGTTTTTGGAAAATACCGAATCTTTTCGAGTTTCTCTCATAGATTGTTATGAGTGCTTCATAGCAATACTCAACTTCTGGTTTAACATAGGTCTTATATGCACACTGTTATAAAAAGTTCCTGAAATAAACGGTCGTTGTCTGGCAGCAATGCTGCCGGAAAATGTGTTTTATGAATAAAATGTGAAATGAATAGTGTGAAATGAATAGTTTTCCCATAATTAGTTAGAAAATGTGAAATGAATAGTTTTCCCATTGCCTGTGTCGGAGAAAACTGTTAATTTCCGTTCACATGTTATCTTACGGAACGGTTTCTCTCCGTTATTTTCAGTCAGTCAGTTTTTTTCCGTTATTTTAAGGCAGGAAATTCTTTTTTTTTTTCCCTATTAGAGAAAGGTATTTTTCTTTTCCCCCTATATCACAAAGAAGGATTTTAAGCATTATTTAAAATTATGGAATCGGGTTTTGTATCACAATTAAGAGAGATTATGCCTTATTTTATAATAAGCGACATTATTGGATAAAACCAGGTACCTACATACTTCAAAAAAATAATTCATCTACCCTTGAACCTAGTATATATTTTTTATTCATTAAAATATAGTCAGTGTTTAAACCAACGTTCTAAATACATTGTAATACATTCAAATAGAAATTGATGCACTTTATTCGTGTAGTTATTTTACATGTGAGAACAAGCTGTCCTAGTCCAACTTTTTCATATATATGTGTGTGTAGGTAGATGGATACACAGCATTAACAAAGCTTTTACGCATTCTTAGTTCTTAAAATATAGAATTAGTTTTTTGTAAGTGCATCACCAGCTTCAATAATAATATTTTCCTTTTTTCGGGGGGGGGGGGTCTGATAGTAAAACACCAAAGTTGTTTTTAAAAAGTGTGTATACATGTACATTTAAAGTTATAAATAGTGCCCGGTTAAGAATATGTTTGAATTATTCATTTTCATCATTTTTTATTATCAGAGCTGTTATCTATGATTATTAGCCCGAGAAAATAAATTTTAAATCAAGGGAAATGCATTACATATATCTTAATACAACATACAAAAAATATTTTTTTTAATAAATCGAATATAATTTCACTATAGTCTCTAGTTATAAAACGAATTCACAGTATAGTCAGAATATAGAAATGCAATCATGGTTAAACCAGATGTGAGATATAATTAAAGGAGCAACCTAATTTATTTACATGAAAAAGGTAAGATAGTACTTACTTCTTGGACTGGAGATATCATAACTTCATTTGTTTTACAAGAGCTACGAGATTTTTATAATCCAATCGTAAGAAACTATGTCCATTAAAGCAAAATCTTTACCGAAAGCATCCCCTCCATGCCTCCATATTTAGCTTGAATTTATTTCACAACTCTGAATATGAAAATGATACACTTGGTATTCGCATATAAAATAAAACTATCACGGGCGAATATACCAAGAAATAAACTTCGTCGTGTCCACTGCATTAACGTAGCACCCACAGCAAAAGGGCTAAGCATTAAGTAAAATACTATACTCCAATTATCTGCAGTCATCTGTCACATGCGGAATGCGACGATATTTTTGTTCGTTTAAGGGATCTTAACTCCAACTTGAACTGCAGGCAGAATGAGCTACGAACATCTTGCATTCAAAATTGCTAAAATCGGCTTTATTTTGATTACGAGCGGAAGTGACTTGGAGACATTTCATTAGTCCAAGCTGCCTGATTTTTTGGCGGGGGACACCACGCCAAAAAGAGAATGGAAAAGGCCCTTTTAGAACTAGACTTTCAGAAGAATCACGGATAATTTTCGTTTTATAACAGAACTTCCGTTAAAAAACAGCAAAAATCCTGTATTCACCAATAAGGGAGATTCTCCCGTGAAAACCAGGTTGATATTGTCTGTGAAATTCAGATTTCTATAACAGTGCAGTGCAAAGGACATCCTGAGTGGAATCCCAGGTTATGCCGGCCAATCGTTTTAACAGTTTAGCTCTGTTTTCCCTTCGGTCAATGGCTTTTTTAATTTGACTGGTCCAGCAGTTTATAGCCTTTCTCGGTAATGTACAACTCAATGTCTCTCAATTCGTAGTCTGCAATTATCAGATCGTTTTTATCTAAAAGAGTTTGCAAACCAAGAGGATCGTCCTATACGATTTTCATTATTTTTAACATAAAATTACATATTAAATTATTACGCATTATTAAATTATTATTACGTATTAAAAAGACATTATAATAGGCTAGTTGACACCACCAAGCGTTGATATACTTTTTATGAGCTGTCAAAACGCAATTTTTTCAAAGATTATTACAAGTCAACATCGTCATGAATTAAAATCGTCAACATAGTAGTCGTAAGGTGGTCCACTTACCTTAATTTTTTTTCAACATGTTGCACTTCTTGAATTTTAATGAAACTTGGCATGCTGTTAGACAATACAAAGGCAATTATTAAATATTTTTTTCAAAGTAGTAATTAAATTAGATCTTACAAAAATCGATTGACAACTTTTTTGTTTGCCTTTTTTAAATACTTTTATTTAGGCTTGACCCAAAGGAAACTGCTATAAATAAACTGTAAAGTGTACCATAACACTTCCATCTATATTTATTTTCCTAGGTTTAAAATTAACTAAGATATATCGATTTGAAAAAAAGTCGTCTCTGGACACTTTTTTTCAAATAGCTCTTCAATTAACTAAGATATAGAGCTAATATCTACTCGATCAACTATTATCAGCGCCCTCTACAATATAACATAGGTTACTATATAGTTTCCTGTTAGGGCAGTTTCGCCATGGAAGTATGGCTAGACCCTTTTGTATGTTTCATAGCTTTGCGCCTATAAATTCAAAGGCAACTAGACTATTCTCAATACACTTGTAATCCAATTAATTTTGTAACAGTACCTCTTTTTCCAAATAGAAAAAAATCTGCTTGCAACATTTATAAAATCAATTTTTCAGCTTATGAAGAAAACCCTGATACAGGAAAGACAACAAGACTTAAAAAACTAAAATAAGAAATTCACATTTATTGAATTCCGTAAAAAAACTTGTTAACCAATAAAGTTTCCTGTGTAGCTAACAAATATGATGTACACCACTACTTAACAAAACCCAGCCGCTGGAGCGTGCTCAGGGATACATAGTTACAATATTGCAATGACTTAATTATAATACCATTATGTTGTACAGATAACTGTCAGTGAATATTATTTATAGTTCTCGATAACGTTCTCTTTGAATGATGCTTTAACATCATATTAAGAAAATTCAATTTATAAAAACTTAACAAGGTGGTCTCACTGCAAGATTTGCGTTGCTTACTATAAAGGTTCTCCCGGGCTCTTCAACACTGCCTTGATCTGAGACGTTGTTGTGCCCTTGACTCTGGAAATTGAGAACAGACGAAATGTTAAGATGCACATCTTGCAATTTGAAATGCTTTACAGGAGTTCCATTTTGACCAGCACGTTTGACAAACTTTGTACCTCCAAACATACCTACAGAGTAGCTGCATAGCGTAAAAGTACACGCAGAAAAAAAAAGCACTTTTTGAGGAGATCAGTGTGTCGCTTTGCTAGGATATACGCGAGTACAGAGTATAACTAGCCTGAATTAAAACATATCGCTTCATTTTGAGCTGCCGACCATTTTATTTAGCCCTAATACTGGATTGCGCAATTCCGACGACACGATTGTACACCGCTGAGCGAGCATCAATAAGGAATAGATTAAAAATAAATCTCAGCTTAGGTCTACGACTAAGCTGAGCTAACTTTTTTTAACTCGCTGTTGGCTTTGTCCACGTAAAGAGCAGGAATATACTAACTAAATTTTGAGTTCCAAGTGGCCGAAGCCAGTTCCCAGGTGACACGACTTACAGACCCGTGTGTCCTCGTGAAGTACGGAATTTTGTGCTTTCGAACGAGCTTACCTGGGACACAAGGGTCTGTAAATCGCGTCACCTTGGAACTGGCTTCGGCCACTTGGAACCCAAACTTTAGTTAGTATATTCCTGCTCTTTACGTGGACAAAACCAACAGCGGGTTAAAAAAAGTTAGCTCAGCTTAGTCGTAGAACTAAGCTGAGATTTATTTTTAATCTATTCCTTATTTATGCTAGTCGGAATTGCGCAATCCAAACACGAAGACTTCAAGCGATGAACTTCAAAAGAGCCATAAGGAGGTATTCCCGATAGAAAGTCAAGACTGACGCACAGTTTACGCGTCTTTCATCTAAGGCAATGAATGGTAAGTAGCATAGTAGAAATCCTCTCCGAAGGAAATGCAGGCTACATTTTGTCTGAAACCACAAAATGAAAATTTATCTACGACGGTACAAGTCGTAAAACTAGCGAGAAATTTTTTTTTGTCTTGACCCCCTTCTGTCCCGAATCTTCTGTAGGATCCATGGCAACGAACAGCCTTTACGCGGAACACCTTTACATCCACAATTGGATGAATAAGGAAACTCCATCGCAATAGCTTTTCTTTTTCTCTGAACGGTCAAAGCCTCGAAGCCTTCCTCTGCCAGTGCGAATATCTTCCCACCCAGTTCTTTCAGGAGATAAGCCGTGCAACTCCGAGCTCCAAGCCACTGACGTCGATCAGTTTCGGGAAACCGCCGTTGCATTGCTGGGACATGTGTTCACGGGTCACCCTTATTGGCACGCAGCGTCCCATTGTGAACGCCCCAGCAGGTTAAGGATTGATCACCAATTCAAGGACTGTCGACAGTGGACATCGGAGCCAGCTCAGAGAGAACACTACCAGGACCAGAGAGACCGTCAACACCGAGAGAGCGGATGATCCTCCAGTTGGGCCGCTGCGCATTCACACACTTACAACAGACAATTCAACCAGTGTCCTCGTGAACCCCGAGCTGTTGTCGAGTATAGTTCATTCTGAAAGAACTACCCTGCTCAGCCTATCCTATTATTTTACTGCTCCCAGAATTCGCGACCTGTACAAAGTTGCTGGAACGAATACTCACCTAAATTCTAGAACCGAAAAATTAAAAAGGGAGAAAGACAACAGCCGCAGCTTGTACTTTTGAGTATCTGCGACTTATAGATACAACAGGTAGGATCTTCCTGAAAAGACGGAGAGATGCTGAAAAATAAATTCACAGAACAATGAGAAATACTTATCTGAAATTGTTTTTGCTTCATTGTTGACAAGCAATTTTCAACTTCTCCTTCTTCTATTGGCACGAGAGCTCCTGGTGGGCCAAGGTCCTTCCCAAGAACCCTTTACCATTCCCACCTCCTCCTGGCCAACGTTCTCCAGTTGGCAACACGTAAATGCTTATAAGATCTTCTTCCACACCATCAATTCATCTTAGCTTGGGTCTACCACTTAGCTTCGACGCCTCCTGATACAAAAATACAGAACGTCGGAGAACAAGGTTCATAATGCCAAACACGCCGATTTACGCACACTACAAGAAAGCTGTTAGCTACCATCATTATTAAGACACGATTCAGAGATTTGAAACTTCCAAGGATGGAAGCAATCACCGAAGACTATTTCTAATAATTGCTAACATTAGTTCGAAGAGGATGCCTTGGTCGGAGGACTTAAGAAATTTTAAACGCGTATTCACGTTGCATCTGGAGAAAACAGATTAAAACTCTAGACTGTTAGATCGACAGCCGAGCGGTAGGCTCGGAAGCGGGACCTTCATACTTCAGCCGTCTACCAATAACTATCTTTAGATCTTCAAGAGCGTTACACAAAGTGCTTGGGATTCATACCCAAGAATGAGAACAACAATAACCACAGAAAGGGAAATTGCAATTGCTAATCGATAATATTAATTTAAAATTGCAGCTTCAAATGAAGAAATTGAGTACCTTACTTACAGGTAATTTAAAGAACTTTTTATAATTTACCTGACTGTGTTTTAATCAACTGATCTTTAAGCTTTCTGTGTTAACATTTTTGGCATATTACGAAATGCGATATTGTTATACTGTTCTAAAAAGCCATTGAATATTTTAGAATTTTACAAGTACACTGCGTGACATTGAAAATGTCACATCAAAAAGAAGTGGTCAGAAAATTATGCAAATTTCAGGGTAAATGCATCTTGCCAAGTTATACTAATGATGCAAAATTGGCAACTCACCAGTGCACGTGGAAAAAGATATACGGGAAGGAACCGGTAGAACGGACAATTTTTGTGAAAGTATTGCTGCTAGAGAAATTGTCGTAGAAATTTTATTCTTGTCTCAGAGGACACGTGAAACCAGAGATTGCCAGGCCGCCGTCAACGGAAGCAGTTCCAGCAGACCGACGATTTTACGAGGGGCATGGTGATCGGACTGAGAAGGGCAGGTTGGTCCATTTGGCAAATCTCGGCAGACACACACCTGGATGTGTCCACTGTACACCGGTTGTGGCGAAGATGGTTGGAACAAGGAAATGTGGCGCGTTTAAGGGTGCCGGTGCAGCCAGAGTGACGTCAGCACGCGTGGATTGACGCATTCACCGACAAGCGGTGGCGGCCCCGCAAGCTACTTCAACCTCCATTCTGCGACATGTTCAAGACACCTTGGATGTTCCTATATCGACCAGAACCATTTCCCGTCGATTGGTTGATAGTGGCCGGCACTCATTGCGTCCGTTAATAAAACTGTCATTGTCTCCACAACATAGACTCCAACGACTGCAATGGTGCCAGGCTAGAGCGACGTGGACGGCAGAATGGCACAAGGTAGTGTTCTCAGATGACTCGGATCTTTCAGATCAGTTCGAGGAGAAACGAGTCCTAACTGGTTTATCAGCTAAAATCGGTTTGGGAGTAAAAGCTGAGAAATTTTCGAGTTAATATACTGGTGGGCTCCGGAGCGCAATACTCATGAGCTCCGCTTGGTTTTGCCTAATATGTGTAAAAATTCACTCAGAAAAAAGAAGTACAGGATCTGAGCTCCGGCGATCTCGTATGCAAATTAAGGCCTGATTTTAAGGCGAGATATTATGTTTTGAAGGGATATTGCCGCCGGAAACGGGGAGGGGGCAGAGGGGGTTCTTGACCCTCCCAGATTTTGTAGTGAAAAGTCAAAGTATACTTTTTGCCCCCCCCCACACTTTTCGAAACCCAGGATTTATCAAAAAATTTGCTGATACATAATCAACTATTTTTTGTGTAATATATCGTGCAAAATGTGTTTTTTGAAGAACAGGGAAGTTCATAAATGCGGACAAAACCACAAAATAGCCAAGCCTATAGAGTGGGTAGGTACGCTTCAAACAGGCCCGGATACAAGGGGAGGGGGATGCGGGTGATCACTAATCCTCCCCCCCCCCCTTGAGCAGACCGATATGTGAAAAAAATGAAAAATACAGAAATGTCGTATCGGTTGAAGGAATCTAAACGAATCAATAAACCTAGGGGGGAAAAGAGTTAAGATCAAATTAGGGTTGTGTGTATTAAAGCAAACCTGCACCAGGTGTATATGCCAAGGATGAGGGGTGCCTTGATTGAAGGACTTTTTAAGGGGCTCTACCTGCGTATTCACGTTACATCTGGAGAAAACCGACAAATCTCCAGATCGTTAGATCGACAGCCGCGAGACGGCAGACTTTGGCAATTAACATCAAAAGATGAAATGCACAACGCCATTTAGGGGCCGCGGCACTCGGCCCCTTTTGAATCTTCGAGGAACACCTACGGCCTATCCAAAAAAGAAAAGTAGCTTGTCTCAAGAGCATAGACAGAAATTATTTTCGGGAGTGAAGCAGATTACGAAATATAGCAGTCTATAACTAAACAGAATTTTTGCACGACGAAAAAGTCTAAAATATCATATTTACCAATGCGAAAATTTCGGTGTTTGTATGGGGGGGGGACTATTGTGCCTCGATAGCCTCTCCTCTATACCCTTTTTCATAACTAATGATATTCTTTTTTGTGTAATCCGTTTAACCAAATATCAATTTTTAACACATCAAGACGATTTTTTTCCTTTCAAAATGTTTCATAGTTCTTTTCTTCAGATGAGAGTAGTTAATCGTAAAATCGTAGAGAGATCAAGCGCATGAGCAAAAAAAAAAAAAAGTGTATACATATATATATATATATCCCTTTGTTTCGTGAAGTGTTTTTCTCCCAGAAGTTCACTTCCACCTATAAGTCTGTTCGCGGAAACGAGAGAAAGAAAGTAAACAAACGGGTTACCTAAGAATTACATTTTTTGGCACCCACCCCTAGTTAGGCGAATTAACCTTTCTTAATTCCAAACAGCGTCAATGGAAGAAAGCAGACATTCGCACTGTGTTTGGCGCTTTGGCAAAATTCCAGGTGTTTCCTCATCGCCAGTTCGCACGTGCAATTATTTAGTTTCGTTCTCTCGACTCGGCGAACGCACTTTAGGAGTAGTCAGTTCTATGTAGGGTAATTTGAGAGGTCTGTTATCGTTGCTCGAACAAAAGCTGGGCTTTCCAAAACACTTTGGGGAGGGGGAGGCAGGAAGAGGCATACTCTCTGCTGACTTTGGACACCTTCCTCAAAAGGGCACCGAATTCCCTTTGTAGTAAATAATCCTATACACACTCGCACCCAAGCAATTGAAAGCTTCGGATCGCCTTTTAGGACGTCGACCTATGAAAAAGAAGTGCAAATTTTTGCCTGTGACCAGTTTCAACGTTGACAGTCTTTCTTGACTAAATTTTTAACTTATTCAAGTGCTCCGGACAAGCTGGGTTGCAGGTGTTATCTCTTAGCTGACTTCAAATTAAAAAAAAAAATAGTTACCGATAACAGAATAACAAAGCTGAAACGACAAACCAGTAGACACTTTGTTTACATCAAGGAATTTTTGAGTGAATTGAGAAGAGCCCGCTCAGAAATATTAAGAGGACGATTCAGATCCTTTTATTCCCGTTCCTGTCAATCTTCAGACTGTATGGGTTCGTTGAATGACTAACTATAGTACAATTAGGATAATGGGCTCGATAGGGGTTCCTCTCTTAGTTTATTATGAAGTTTTCAGTTTATAGAGCGCTGTAAAAGGATGTCAAAAAGAAAACTGTGCATGCTACTCAAATTTTTTTAAAGTAGTTCCAAAACTATTGTACACGACGGTAGAGAAGAATCCTCGAATGAGCTTAAAGGTAAGTTCCCCTTTATATTAGTGTTGTTTATTTTGTTTTGCTTTTTAAATGCCATATGCAAATATTACCTCTCTTTCACACTCTTGCATTTTTTAACACTTCACAATTTAGCTGAAAGTGTTTATGCATTTGATATTCCTGTTGCTCCGTGCTCGAGATAATGACCGACCCGAGATGATCTGGTTGAATGGCCGAAGCCTACAGTTGGACATAATCGCCTTCATTTTAGGGGGAAGCTGCCCCCTATCTCCCCTTGGCTACTCCCATGTCTGGGGGCACTAACCTCTGTAATTCTTAAGCACTGACCATATAGAGATTTTTTTAACAGAGGGGGCGAATTCCGCCCTCCCCAACGTAAACGCCATTTATATAAGTTAAGGCACAAAATCGTCCCTCCCTTGAGTGATTTTTGGATCCGCCCCTGACTTCAAGTGTCCCCAGAATCTATAAGCATCCCTACCCTCAGCAACTAAAGCATAGAATACGAAAGATTGATTTACCTAATATACCTAATATAAACAAGACTTACAATTGACCTCAAATTTTATTCATTGGAAAACTTCACAAACGATTTTTTAAACTACTTACACAATATTCAGCATAAAAAGGCATAGTAAAAAATGTCCTTAGCACATTGAAATCAACTTTTGTAGAACTTATCGATTGGAAGCCACTCTCTTTCGATCATCGAAGTTCTGTATGGAGGATCTGGCTCCTTTCTGCCGTTGCTAGAGGCATTAGTAACAACAACAACGGTAGACTGTACATTAGCCTGGTTACCCAGATGAAGGACCTGAATTTAGATTGGGTAGCTATTGTCAATTAAATCACATTAAATTCAGTCAAATCTATACTGTTAACACCTACTGTTATTTTTTAAAGGCAAAGCACATGAGGGCTCTTAGTCACAGGTAGGAATGCCTTGAGCAGAGAACTTCCTAATCGGTTCTAGCGTGTATTCACGTGGAGAAAACCGCTCAAAACTGCACACCGTTAGATCGGCTGCCGCGCGGTAGGCCAGAACCCTGGACTTTTCCACTTAAGCTATCGACCAGTGTTCAGAGTCTTATTCACTCAACCATTGGTCAGCTCTTTATTTTAATTTTAAAAAATTTACAAAACAAAACAACAAAATTATGTAATTATACTAAATATATTGGAAACATTTAATTTCTTTCATAATGGCAAGTAACAGGACAGCACATGCCCCCCCCCCCAAAAAAAAAGTGTCATCAGTTAATCTTTCAAACTGTATCTGGTTATCCATTAGCACTTCCATGAAGAAGTCTGAAGCAGAGCAGGACAAAAAACAAGGTGAAGCATAATCGGTGCATTATATATGTAAGAGTGATTCAATTACATAATGTTATACTACATTACTTCAGAACATAATCGGTAATCGGTACATTACACGAAAAATAAAGTAATTTGAGACTGTTCTTCTCTCTCAATTACGTTGAGCGATTTAGTGCTCAAAAAAAGGAAGAAAACAATTTCTATCATTTTTCACTGAAAAACGCTCCTTGCAGAGCGATCTACTAAAAACCAGCTTTCGATTTCTTCTTCAAAAGAAAAGAAAAGGAGCACTTGTTACGACCTTACCAATTGGAAAGGATTTCCTCATTTTGGGAGCGTTTTCGTCTTCCCTGATGGATCAGATATATAATCGCGCGTGCCTTCTTCCTTCTCCCGTCCGAAGAAAAACAACAAACAATAATGGCTGCCTGCATCGCGCTGTCCCGTCGCCCAGGATCGAATATTAAGCCTGCCTATAAATACAAGTAAGATTTTATTTTATATTCTTTACATGTTTTAATACACTTCTAACCTGTTAGTTTTAGATTTACCTATCCAGATCATGTAAATTTTTATTCATGTGAATTGTGAATCATGTGATAAAGCTATCGTTTGGCGGGAAGCCTAAATGCTTTGTTGTCGTATCCTGTAAGTCTGTGTAGAGTAAATATCTTAGAGCTTCTGAATAATGAATCCTCATGGGGTGCATTTGAGAGCAGTGCTCTCCCGCCCCCCAGTAGCGTAAAGTGGCGGATTAATGCAAGTTTATTTTTGAGGGGGCGGTTAGTTAGAAGATTAACATATACATCCATTTTATGAAAGTAAACTAGGATCTTTTACATTAATTTCTTTTTTCTCGGGGGGGGGGCGGTCACCCCTCCGCCCCCATCTTTAATCCGCCCTTGGTAGTGTAACCAGGATTTTATTTACTCGGAGGGGGGGGGGGGTCTGGGCATCAAATTCTAACCTAAAGTTCAATTGTAAGCTAAGTAAAGTGTTTTATGATAATTATGATGTACAAAAGGAATGCTTTATGAGTATAATCTAAGTGCTTGATTTTATTAGGCAAGTTGGAGTGTATAGGCTGATTAATTTTATTTTTTACCATCTATGCGAAAAATTCCAGAGCTGAGAATCGAACCCAGGACTGCCGCATAACGTGCGGGTGCTCTACTACTGAGCTACTCTGGGACGATTCCCAGATGAAATTTCTCGCATTAGAGCCGTTGGCATTTATCATCTTCCTCTGCAAACCACAGATAGAACAGATGAAACAATTAATTCGCGACAACTCCATTACGCCGCTGATATTATACATTTTTAGAAAGTGATTCCATCAACCTTTCAAGTTATTAGGCAAGTTGGAGTGTATAGGCTGATTAATTTTATTTTTTTTTTACCATCTATGCGAAAATTTCCAGAGCTGAGAATCGAACCCAGGACTGCCGCATAACGTGCGGGTGCTCTACTACTGAGCTACTCTGGGACGATTCCCAGATGAAATTTCTCGCATTAGAGCCGTTGGCATTTATCATCTTCCTCTGCAAACCACAGATAGAACAGATGAAACAATTAATTCGCGACAACTCCATTACGTCGCTGATATTATACATTTTTAGAAAGTGATTCCATCAACCTTTCAAGTTATTAGGCAAGTTGGAGTGTATA
>JAWZYV010018054.1:0-31227 GCA_038373885.1 Cheiracanthium punctorium
GGAGGGGGTAAAGTATTAATAACATTCAAGCAGTTCTTGTTTTCTATTAAAATTATTTTATAGCAACTAAACTAATTTTAGGCTGATCGATTCTGATGACAATTACTTGGGCTATTTTAAAATCGTAAAATGATTAGCTTTCAGGCTGCAAAACCACAGGTTCGTTAAATAAACCACTAATTTGCAAGACAAAGAATCACATAGACTTCTAATGCTTTTAAAAACACTATATTTATTGAAGAAACAGCTTAAGATAAAATTTAAAATATTGCAGATTCTGTTGGAGGCCCAGCGCGCTAAATATACGCATTTACTTGGTAATCGAAAAGCGGGGGATTGAATTCGAAAAAGATGGCATCACATAACTTGACATTGGCAAGAGCATAAACTTGGCCAAGATAACCAACGCCAATTACAGAGCTGCAATAAATTTAAACCAATAAAATTAAAGTTATTAAACCGCGAACGAATAATATTGAAATTTGGTGCATGGCATCAAAATAAAACATGCCAAAAAAGCGCCAACAGAGGGCACGAAAGAATCCGTTACAAATCGCACACTGACGTAATAGAATCTATATCTATCCAGAAGGCTCCAGATGGACAGAGATAGAAACATAATAAAAAGCTATTGCACGCGTCAAGATGCGAAGTATAAATTTCGAAAACCAAAGAAATGAAAAATGAGAACAGGAATACAAGTTAAATGCTCGATTTTAAATAAATTGAATGTAAAAAACAGAAAACAAATGACAATTGATATTAAATACGTGATGTACTTTACATCTGTACCCGCTCATCAAAGAAAAAAATTGAAGAATTTTTCTTTTAGTTAATTAAATTATTGTCTTTAATAAAAATAAATTAAAGGCTCTGTTGGGCTGGCTTAAACAATTAAAAAAATCTAACATACACAAACAAAATTATGCAATGAAAAATTTACTCATGACCAGCTACTAAAATATGTTAACAGAAAAAAAAATGCCATAACAAGACAAGTATATATAAGTGCTAGCAATGAAAATACATGTCGACAAAAAAAAAAACAAATGAGGAGTGTTTAGCTATCAATCGTCATAAGGGGCATTTCAGCTTACCCTTTTTTTAAAAATTGATCATTTTAAGCTCGTGCGCACAAGACAAAAACCGTACTGCTAGAAATTCGCCCTAGAATAAGTTATCAAAATCTAACATGATCATGATAAAATAGCGCCGATGAACAGTTATAAGCCTTTTAAATATTAGAATGTATACATGAGAAGTATCATTCAGTAAAACTTTTGCAGATGCAGATTTACAATAACCTGCCATTCATAACTTTATTAACCATAACATGACTTTACAAAGATTTGAAAATGGTTTTGGATTTATAAATATTGTTAACTTTATTATTTTAATTTCCAAATTATAAATTAGTCTAAGTCAATTTTTATTTTATTATCAATTATTATTTTATTAATTTATAAGTTATAATTATCCACTTCATAAATTATCATCACTATTAAGTGTCCAACTTTAAACCCTTTAAGCAAGAAACAATGATATATTGACATACTGAATGAATTCCAAATATACGTGTGATACCTGTTGAGACAGCCAGACAGTGCATAAAAACAAACATATATCCAAGTAAGTATCCGCATCCCAAACTAGGAAGCAATCATGCACTCAAGCATACATCCCAAGCAAGCGGGTTTCCCCAGTTAATAATTTAAAAGAAAACATAATGCATACATCAATGTCTGCATCTGATTATGAAGCTAAAAATTATGGGAAAGCAGGAGGAAAAATTAAGTTACAAAAACATAAGAATAGTTAATTTTGAAAGCCTTGAAAATATAGGTTTAAACTTGTTATGAAATTTAAGTAAGTTATAAATATAATCTTAATTTGTAGTTTAAAAAAATTCCGAGATATTTGTGCTCATATTCTAGAAAATATTGAGTAAATTTATCATTTTTATGATTTTTCAAGCAAAGAAGTGTTGCCGTGGTCATTAGATTCAATTATCCCACCATTAAAATTTTGCAGAAATGACAAAATTTGAAAGAATTAAACACAAAAGGTACAAATTAAAATTCACTAAAAATGTAAATACAAAAACCACAATCCTTCTGATACACAGAACCATTCTATAAAAGTTTCTCTTAATAAAGGTGTGTTAAATAAGGTTAGTGTCAGCTTGATCAATTCATAAATATTAAAAAAAATATATCAAGTAACAATAAAATAACTCAGCACAAACACAATTCAAATAACTATGTTTCAATCAATGTAATACTTTTAAACACAGTGAATACCTGAAAAACAATGTTGTACCAATTTAAGCAAAGGTACACAAGAGATTTAAGTGTTTCACACTGTAGAGAGAAACACAAATTAATGAGAGAGAGAGAAATCTTAAAATAAAACGGTATGCTTGTGTGTATGAACAAAAACTGTGACAAGGTAAATACAACGTGTTCGAAAATTTTGAATTGTACTGCAGTACAATATTTTAAAAATGTTCGAGAAAAATTAATAAAGCATCAAAAAATTTCAGTGAGTGTACAAATTGTAAAAAATAAAAACATTGAACTCAAAATGAGCAGTACTACAGTACTTCAGTGTGATCATGTTTGCGTGTGTAACATAATAACAAACATAACAAAAGTGCAATGAAAAAAAATTCAAGTGTGAACACAAATTGAGAATCAAAACTATGTGTAAGCAATCTAAACATAAAGAAATCAACATCTGAAGCGTACGTGAAAAACTGTGTGTGAATATGCAAGCACAGACTTAATTAAGTTCAGTGACAATTCAACAATGAAATTCTTTTGAAGTACAGCAAAAAAAAAAAGTCATATTGTGAATTTGATAGAAAGTAAAAAATAAAATATCAAAATACCACTATGCTCCAATAAAGAATGCACGTATTGAACAGAGTCATATCAATGAGAGGAAAATCACAGTAAAAATAGTCGTGTATTAAGAAAAAAGTAAAAATATGTGAATCGTACAGATTATGGTAAAAATTTAAAAATTGTATTAAAATGATCGAAAATTGCAATAGAACACAAGAATAAATAAATGTACTTTTAAAAAGAATTAAATGTTGAAAACAAACAATTTCTTTCAAAATAATGTGTAAATATTGAGTCATCATTGTGATTGTAAATTTTAGCATGTTCAATGAAAAAGTGCGTAAAAATTACTGCTTACAAACACTGGAAAATAAAACGACTGCATAAACAAACGTGTGTAATAATTAAATGTTGAACAGAAAGTTCAATTTCAAACATAAATTGGAACACCCTACTGTAAACAGTTGATCAGGATATTTACAGTGAAAAGTTCAAGCACTCATTTGAGAGTCATAGATTTAGGAATACCTAAATGAAGCATCTAATGCTCTTAATTGTGTACTTTATGATGCCAGAAACGCATCTTATTTATGCCACTATCATGGCTGCCGTCAATGTAAAATGGAACAATCATTGAATTATCTTAAAAAAATAAATAAAATCAAGGTAAAATATTTAGATACAAGTATTTTTCAAATACACAGGTGGTCCTAAAATAATTTATTATCATTTAGGTTAGTGCCATTCTGCTGATGTGCATGCCACTATCATGGCTACCGTTTGAAGGCAACAATTTTTCTCCCGTTATGCTCAATCTAGAGATTCCTATATCTATGTTGAATGTACGCAAAGTGTCTAAGACAATAACAATATAGTTAACGGTAACGAAAGGAAAATCACACTTCAATTACAAAAATTGTGTAAAAAATTTACCAAAACAAACTATTATACTGTGAGGCAAAAATAAATGAGATAAAAAATAAATAAATAAATTGAATGAACGTTGAACATCATTTATGTTGTGCGATACACTTAAAATATGCAAATGCAGTGTGTAAGAATAAAAGCAGAAAAGGGTATTACGTCGACAGGTATTGCCATGGACTTTCAATTAATACAAGAGCGTGGAAAGAAAAAGAAAAATTTAGCGCTTTGAGGCTTTGTCATGGTCATCAAAATGCAAAAAGGAGTGAGGAAAACAAAATTATGTTTGCGTACCTTATAGAGGCTGTACCATGAACATAGAAATACTAAATGCAGTAGTGTGAACATTATTTAAAAATTACTATGAGGAATGTGTAAGTGAATAAAAATTAAACAAATAAAAAGGTCTGTACACAAAACAAACTAATGCAAAGTAATGAGTAAAAAAGTGTATTTATTTTAAATCAACAATATTTAAAGTATTCAAGCTCATGCAGTTAAACTAAATATGGAAATACCGGCAGAGAAATAGTGCTGAGAAAATCAGGCACCATCAGAAAGGATTCTCACATTAAAATGTCATTGCTGGTCATAAGTATTCTGAGATGAACGCCAGCAGCAAGAAAAGTTCTTAGGAGATAATAATTATTAAAATCAGGTAATTAAATAGTCTATTTGTAAATATATTAAGATACGGAATTTAGGATACCATATTTCACAAAAAAAAAAATGAATACACAGTTCAGAGTAACACCAATTATTGTAATGTCAAATCATGCAACATCATTCTATTTAATATTTTTTATAAATAATTGAAAAGTATTTAACTTTCATAATTTAATTATCAAAAAATATATAAAATTGATAAAGTAGATGATCGTTAAAGAAGATTATTAAATAATCTTCAAAAATTTATGGATAATCACTGAATCTTTTAAAACAGCATACATAAATGCACAACTGAAGTATTCTCTAAAAAAAATCTTTAAAAATATCAACACTATAAATATCAAAGTGTTAAAAATTAAAAACAATTGAAATTATCTTAAGTGTTCATTCAGTACAATCATTATTTCTATTTTGGAGAAATTTCAATTATAATATTTCCTCCTTTTAAATAAAGATAATTGTTTAAAAGATAAAAACAAAGATGGTTACATACACTGGTGTAATAAATTAAGAGAATTTGCATACTTTATCCAATTTCATGAAAAGAACTGAACTGAATGTAAAACCACTGCTTCTAGACAAAAATGCAAGTCTTGCACGTCAAATACGAAAGCGTGCACGTGCATGTAGGCGCAGCCAGTACAGACACAGGCTTTATAAGCACGTATAAGTAAGACGCATTTGGTTCACTATCACACCTCGGCGAATTTCTTGGTGTTATTTTGCAGCAATCGGCTAATTTCAAATTGTAACAGTAAAAATCAGTAACCACCAACGTTTGCGTAATGGAATGGCGAATTATGGGGAGGCTAGAAGCAGGCCAATCTCAAATCCAGATCTGTAGAGAGTTCATTTTAACTTTCGGCGTCGTGTGTAACTTATGGAAACAGTTCCAGGATACCGGATCCATTGAGAGAAACCCTGGAAAAGGTCGTGAAAGAGCCACGACAGCCAGAGAAGATCGTTATTTGTTCATTTTAGCGGGATGTAACAGGAGTGCTACAGCTTCTCAGTTCTCTCGTGACTTGTATGCAGCCACAGGAACCCGTGTAATCAAGGGTGACTGTTTCCAAAAGACGACATGAGAGAGAGGCTTGTTATCAAGAAGGCATGGTGTTTGCGTCCTGATCACTTCTACGAACAGTAGAATCCGTTTAGCGTGGTGCAGAGAGTATAGAGATTGGGTTATAGATCAATGGATGACCGTTCTCTTCACTGATGAGTCCCGATTCAGCCTAAACACCGATTCTCGCCGTACGTTCATATGGAGAGAACTAGGGACCCGCTACCTACCGTCCAATGTCCGCGAAATCGACCACTATGGCAGAGGAGATTTAATGGTCTGGGCAGGCATCATGTTGGATGACCGCACACCTCTCCATGTTTTTGAAAGAGTCACTGTGACTGGTGTGAGGTATAGGGATGAGGTCTTGAACCCCTGTGTTCGCCTTTTCAGGGGTGCATTTGGCCCTGAGTTCATTTTAATGGACTATAACGAGAAGCCACATAGAGCTCTGAGAGTGGGGATATTCGCCGGATGGATTGACCAGCCAGATGTCCAGATCTTAACCTATAGAGCATGTCTGGGATGCTCTGGGGAGGGCAATTGCAATTCGCAACCCTCCCTCCGAGTTTTATGTTTTGTGTTTTAAGGCAAACCTGCACGTGGGGTATCTGCCTAGGATGAGGGTGCCTTGGTGGGAGGACTTTCTAAGGGGTTCTAACGCGTATTCACGTTACATCTGGAGAAAACCTACCAAAACTCCAGACCGTTAGATCGACAGCCGCGCGATGAGACCCGAACCCGGGACCTTCACACCTCGGCCGTCTACCATTTTCAGTGGCATAACCACTGTGCCATGGTGAGGCCCCGCCCTCCTAGAAAGATCCAGGGAATGAAAACAGCGTTGCTGAACGAGTGGGACCAATTGCCACATTAAATGATAAACTGTCTTATTTCAAGTATGAAATCACGCTGCGAGACCGTTATATCTGTAAGATGGGATCATACCCCCTATTAACCCATCTATTAAACCATTTTTTTCTGCAACCGCTGTTTCATACCTTCCGACTCCAACGTGTGTTAAGCACAATCATTCGTGTGTATTACAATTATTGAGTGGTTATTTGTTTTGTATTGTATCAATGTATGTACAGCTGCGGAAAAAAGGCCCACTTACTCTTTATTTGACCATTATTCGTCGTACTGCAAAGTTATATATACCATTCGTTTGCAAATAACGTATAATTTAATTTTCTAGTAATTTAATTTGTATAAAGGGCCGTCTTCATATTTAATTCTGCATCAGCTTCGTTTTTTTCAATGGCAACTTACTACTTTGACTTTATTAAACGGAAAAAAAACCTTCAAATTATCCAAAATATAAATTTTCACCAATTTTCTACGATAATTTCTGGAGATATTGCAAATTAAATTTTGTGCGTTTTTAAGAGACTTTCTGCAAATTGAAAAACGTTATTTGTAGGTTCCGAACTTTCCGCCTTCATTCATTTCGCTCCCGAGAGTTAAAAGAAACAAATATTATTTTCAAGGTAAATATTTTTTCCACCACTATTAAAGTTTTTTGTACTGGGAATATAAAGGGTAGAAAATAGAATATTTATTCTGAGGTCCAAATGACCCGTGAGTTCATAACTTCCTTGGTTCGTACATATGATTTAAAGGGAAAATGCAAAACGACTGCTCACGATTTTGAAAATCTTTCTAATTTTGAAATTGAGTATTTCCCTTGATGGTTCTCTTAGACTGATGAAATGTTGGCAGGAGTGAGAG
Source organism: Cheiracanthium punctorium (assembly GCA_038373885.1). Taxonomy (NCBI): domain Eukaryota; kingdom Metazoa; phylum Arthropoda; class Arachnida; order Araneae; family Cheiracanthiidae; genus Cheiracanthium; species Cheiracanthium punctorium. The sequence continues at coordinate 7,234 of JAWZYV010018054.1, forward strand.
GCTGCTCTCTACTCTTCTGACTACGAGCATGAATGTTACTCAGCTACGTTCGAACTTGAAGAATGGTTTCATGATTGAAAATTTATTTGTTTGAATTTCATGTAAAAAACGCAATTACTTTTTTGCCGACCCAATAGTATCACTGTGTTTGATATTTCACTTTCTTCAATTAATATTATCGTCTGCAATGTGCAATATTCTTATGACTTTTGGCAGTATTTTAATTTATAGTCAGATGAAAATTTCGACAGAAAAACGTGATTTTGAATGTTTTTTTTTTTATATGTTTGATAAAGTATGGGGAAGTCCAAAGACTTGATGTTTCCAAAATTAAAAAAGGTCAAATTCATGCCTGGAATGTTGAGGATGTTAGTTTTTCAGAAATAGGACGTTGTATTATAAGACATACATCTACTGCATCTAATTCTATACCTGGAAAATATTTTATTCCGGGCATTATGGTAGCAGACGCAACAGCCGACGCTTTATAGAATCGCCATCAAACTGTAAAAACTTCTAATTTATTTGCTTCAAAATTTGATATTTTTTAATACCGTTATTTTTACTGTGTTTTTGCACAAAATAAATCTAATTTACGTTTATTTTAAGCAATTTTCAAAATATTGTCACTTAATAAATTTATATATGGTCCCTTAACTCATGAAAATAACATATTTTATTTAATATAAATTAAACTACTGAACTTAAAATTTTTAAATTTTGCACAGCCATGTAATATTACTTTCTGCATCTATTTCCATTGAAAATTGGCTAGGTCGCTATTCATAATTTTTTTGAATATTAATTTCATAAGTCATATTAATATTTTGTTAAGAATCATAATAATATTAATTTATGTTTGAGTCGTTTATTTCTAATAGTACGAATAAAAATCAGGTTCTTATTATCAATATTATATTAGATATGAATTGAAGTATGAAAAAATATTTTAACATAGAGGGAGGGGGATTTTGGAAGCTCATAACTCACCCATTTTCAGTTCAAATATATTTAAAATTGGTATCCGGGGTTAAAATGAGCTAATTTTTTGAAATATGAAATGAAATCTAGGGGTTGCTGTTCGGGGAAAAAAAAGTTGTTGCGAATTTTAATATGTAGATGGCCCCTTATGCATTTTTTATGCATAGCAAATTAAAGTGTATTTCAATCGTAAACGATTGGTATCTGTAACTTTGCTGTACGACGAGTGACAGCCGAAAAAAGTACAAGTGGGCCTTTTTTTCCGCAACTGTTTATAGCAAATTTCATTAAAATCGGTCCAGTAGTTCTAGAGATAATCGACCAAGTCTGCAAGTTCTCTTAATTTCTTACACCAGTGTACTTCGTTGGAAATCACCTACATCCTCTTTTTTGTGTGTGTGTCTTATTTTAAGAATCTGATGAAAGAAAAATTTATCGGAACAGCAGAAGTCATTAACTCAATTTATCGGCATAAAAACTCAACACGCGGAGTAGAGAATGAGGAGTCACATTTGTCTTCCTGGGTTCGAACGAGAAAATGCGGCGATTAAAAAAAAAATCGGAAGGCATCATGTGGACTGTTCGGCATATGTCAAAGAAAGGTCTTTTACGAGCGGGCTGATCAGCAGTAAAGAACCAGAACCACATATTCCAACACACCGAGTTATATGGAAAGCTGGTATGTGAATGTCAGGAACGTCGTAGAAACGTAAATACAGGTAATCAAGCGTCGATCAACTCTGGAAAAGAAAAAAAAATCGTTGAAGCGTAGTGCATAGTACAATAATCGTGAAACCACAATCCGGCTCATCGGCGTTAACAGCAAAGCAGTACACTTCGGAAATCGCAAACATTCAGTGCACACAAAAAACAGAATCATTAAAGGATAAGACCACAGAGTTCCGTGTCCCATAAAAACGAAAGTTACGCCAACGACAAATAACATTGCCGAGCCCGTAAAGTTGACTGCGTAGCCACTAGATAAAACAACGAAAAAAGGAAAGGGCTGGATAAATTGACTAGATACATACAGACATAAATACTGGATCTGTAGACACTGCTATTTGCTAATCTATCACCAGAAAAAAAGAAACGTCGAAATTATAGTGACTCGGACGGCACCAATTTATGTACTGATTGTTGTTGTTGTTGGAACATGTATTCGGATTTGTGTGCTTGTTTACGAGGAACCGCTTATAAATCCACGTCAAAGAAAGGACAAACACAAAGGGGGGTCAAATGCCTTGGGGGAGGACTTTTCTGGGTATCTAGCGCGTATTCACGTTACATCTGGAGAAAACCGCCCAAAACTCCAGACCGCTAGACCGACGGCCCCGCGAGAGGACAGAACCCTGTTCCTCCACTTGAGCCATCTCCCAATGTCAGTGGCTTTAACCACTGTGATTTATGTACTGATAATTACTTGGGTTATTTTAAAGTAGTAAATTTATTACCGCCAGGGATGGACGCGAGACCACGTGACGAGACGAGACGATACCACGCGTCAGGTATCGCGCGTGACCACGAGACCAGTCTCGTGGTATACCGTTAAAATAGGCATAGTGGGTTATGATCGGTACTTCAAAATTTTTCTAAACGCGGCAAGACCATATTTAACTACGCAGCATAGCAATTAGCAGATTAATAATTAGCTTACAGCATGAAGTGTACAAAAAATAGTGCTGTAAAAGTAACGACAAAATGAATATCCGTATGTATTTGTTACTTAGATGTTCGCTATTCGTTACTAAGTATTCGTTACTCGTTACTTTCGTTACTACTAATAGAATCGGTAATAGGGTGTTATATAGTGCCCCATAACAACACATCTGGGACAGTGTTGTTATGGGTATATGCCGCCCATACATAAACCCATAGCAAAACCTAACCAAAAAGAATTTTTTTTAGCGAAGTTGTACAAAGTTGTATTTAGAGCTTATTTTCTCTGATTTACAGATTGTTTTTATATACACATTTATGGTTTTATACAATGCTAAATTATCCGAATTACTGAGTGCACATAGAAATCTTCCAAAGACAAATGCCATTCTTTTCTTTTCTCAACCCCCCCCTTTTTTTAATTCTGAACGCTGGTTTAACCTGTTCATTCTTATCATAAAAAGTGTAAAGGAAAGCTTGTGACTCGTGTTTTTTCTGGGTTGCGTGTTCTCGAATACTGAGATCCAGGGATTGGGCCACATATATAAAATTCACAGGGCAGGGGATCTCAGTATGATATCAACTACTTTGCGTTTCTACAAGCATAATATCTTTATTATTTGTGAGTTCTTATTTCATATCAAAAACTTCTTTTGCTGGATCATTTTTCGAAGTAAATTAAAAATTACCATATTTTAATTTAAAATTGTTTAATTCAGTGAGAATTATCTATTTTTAAGATATTTCCAGTTCTATTTCTGCACTTTTGGGATGAAAGGGGTTAGCCCCTTCTGTGGGTGCATATATGAGAGCATTCTTTAAACAAAAATTATCACTCCTTTCATACAGAAAGAATGGTTGCACCGGATTATGCGTATTCCATGAGTTCATGGAATAAAATGTACCATAAAATAGGGCAGATGGCCCCCTAAACGCCGACATTTTAGAAAAATACTGAACTTTATTGAAATATTTTAATACCAGTGGCTTACGCAGGAGTGGGCATAGAAATCCCTGGTCGCTCCCAATTTTTTATATATTTTTTAAGCAATTACTTAAAAAATGTGTTTAGGTTTCCATGCTAAATATTTTTTTTAGTTCCAAATAATATTTTAAATAATAAGAATGTGTGAATTCGTTTACTTTATAAAAATATTTTTTTAAAAGGTGTATTTAAATAATTTGTTATTTATTACTCATTTCGATTCTAGCTAAAAAAAAAAAAAGAAAAAGTTAAGTTCGCAATCCTGCTTCGGAACCACCCTGAAAGAAAGAATTCTGATTGCACCACTATTTAGTACTAAAATGTTAGAAAGCCCGAAATTAGCACCCCTTACTAACATGCTTCTCTTATATGTATTACTCCTCTACAATTATAAGAACACCCCCTTCCCCCCCCCCAAAAAAAAAGAGTTCAACTGCGCATAATAACATACTATACACCGGATCGTATCCCCCCATTGTACGACCCATATCAATAGAGCAGCAGATACTATTCCATCTCCATAACTGTAACGAAACATACGGATTCTTCCAAACCTCATCAAAACGATACCATTCGGCGCGGCACAAACGAATTGCAACCAGAACATACTACTACTCAAATACCGAAACTGATTTTTCCCTCCCAACAGCGAGAATCCATAATACTTCCGGTATCTAGTAACGGAAAGGAACATACTATTACTCAAATACCGAAATTCATTTTCTCCCTCCCGCAGTCTTGTATTCGAAGTTCGAACCTGGTCGATCCGAAATGCAAACTCGAAAGTCATTTTCCCCCTTGAAACCGCGATCCGATATCCAGTAACCCCAGTAACAAATAACAGAAGATATTAGTACTCGATTACTGGAACCCGTTTCCCCTCTAGTTCGCCTCGCCTGGCAGTCTGTATTCGAAGTTCGAAGCAGCTCGATCCGAAACATCTTCGGATCGAGTAGTAACGATATCAACCGAAAAGTAACAATTCGTTACTTCGAGTCTGAGTGATTATCCGTATCTTAGTACCGAATACATGCGGTTTGCTTCAGCTCTAACAAAAAATAACTTTTGTAGTATTTTCATATTTGATGACATTATGCTGCATCAAAATTGGCCCCGACAACATTCCTGCAAATTCTTGTGTAAAAGGACCTCCTAAATCTGTATATGACCTCCATTTTTACATATCACGTACCGTTTCCTCTGCAGCCCCCTCTCCCCTCTCACATTTCAACACCATCTGGTAATTTTATATTCATGAATTTGATTTAAAAGAGGAAAACGGATTGTTTTAACCAACCAAACGATTGTTTTGTCCTTTGAGGGGCTGCAGAGGTGAAAATTTCTAGAACATGAGCATTTGTAGCAAGTAGGATATTTGGATTGGGTGGATTTGCAAAGTTAAATTTACAAAAATGAATAGAAAGAATCTGAAGTTTTTTAACCGCATTTTTTTCTCTTATTTTTACATATTAAACCTCCCAGCTCCCTCCCCCATTTTTTTTCGTCCAAATACTCCTAATATATAGCAAGAATTTTGGCAAAAATTGTGTGAAGTGTTTAGTATCCAGCCTCATTCTATCGAATTGGTGATAAAACTGAACCATGTGACCCACATAAATGGAGACTGTTTACAGGCTCATCAAAGTTTGAAAGTTGTCCCATTGGCCAATGGAAATGATTTACTATCTATCACCGAATGCATTCTCTGGATATGAAGGAGGCATGCGGAAACATCAGCTGGATCTTCGAAAAAACCTGTTATTATGATTATGATTGGAAATTTTGCGTTGATTTAAAAGTTGTTGATCTTTTCAAGGACTTGCAACCAAAGAAGGGTAATGCGAGCATGTTGGCAGAGGTGGGCGGAAACCAGCTCACGGAAAAAAGCCCACCAGAAAAAAACGCACCCAGGAGAAAGTGCACTGGAAAAAAGCGCACCAGGAAAAAAACGCACCAGAAAAAAAGCGTACAATGTTTAAGGGGTTTATTTATTAAGATGAGTGGGGGTGGAAGTGAAATAAAAAATGTAAGAAAGGAGTGGATATCCGAAAGGGCACAAATAGAGGTACATTCTTGCATTTTGTATTTCATTTTTACACTAAAATGCTTCGCACTCTGAATGCCAAATAGACACACTTGTATTTTCATAGCATTCAGTTAAATATCGGGTTCAAATTTGTAGAAGAGGGGGGTGAGGGCATTCAATTGACTACTGGGCTCTTTGTTTTGAATAAAAGTGCAGATGTGTGGTAATTTCATTTCTTATGTAAAAAAATTAATTAATTAATAAAAAATTAATTAATTAATAAAAAATAATTTAATGACGTTCCTAACAAACTAAGACTTAATTGAAATCATGAGGGTTGTGGGTTATAGCTTGTTTTATAAACACGTGGGTATTAAAACGAAAAGGGGCACAGTGCCTTTAAAACCTTCAAAATATCGATTTTCGTATTTTAACATATTCCGAATATTCATTCATTTATCAACACTGTGCAAAAAACCGCATTAAAAAAGTCCCACTAGATCATGAGTTATAAAGATTTTTGTAGGTCATTGTGTAGCCGGCAGAATGTAGAAATGAAACTTTAAATCGTGTTTTCTGAGAACGACTAATTTTCAACCTGCACGCACGATTACTTTAAAACTATAAATGCTACCCTTCTGAAATTTATTTTCCAAGTGTATCTACTTACAGTGTAGGCACACTAAAAACAAAAAAATATCTCATTATTATTTTAGTTTTGTTTTAATTAGAAATATGTGTTTTGCACTATTTTTGATAAATTTTAAATTTTAGTCCCTCTTTTTCAATGTATTTTTCTTTTAAGTTGACGATAAGTATCTTACAAATATAATGTGTCAAGAATTGTTGCTGTGTTTGCTTTTTTTCAAATTTTACAGTGCGCGCAGTACTTTCTGATTACCATTGTAACGTACTTTTTTTAACTTAAATTAAAGAATTAATTTTGTTCTCAATTGAATTCTCAATAAATTTGTTCCTACAAAATTATGTAAAACTGTTCCTGAAAACTTTTTGGCTGCTTTGCACACATGAAATTATATTTGTGGGTTGCCTGAGCCTCGGAGCACCCAAATTGTCAGCGCTACTGCCTTCATTCTCATACGAAACTCTTAGGCCTTTACTCAATGTACTCTAACTAGTATTTTTAAATGCATTCGCCTGTTATTTTTTTTAGAAAAGCATTTGCTTTATTAAAAATGAATAGCTACGTTTATGTTACTCTTTATTAGTACTATTTAATGATTATTTAATTTCTAATTATATATTTTTTATTGCTTTAAATTTGTTTAAGTAAAAATAACTGCGAATCCAGCTCTTGGGCAGTTTTGAAAACTAATAAATTATGTCTGAATGTATATGCAAGATATTCAGTATGTTTCTTTATATGCAATCACAAACAAATGTTTTGAGAAAAAGTACACAAGTCACACACACATTTATTTATTCCATTTTAATTCAAATGAATGACTGCCATTGCTACCATCGTCCTTTTTCCTCAGAATAAAAACTCATGAGGCCCAAAAAAAAAAAAAAACTATGTCTATTTACACTATTAATTGCTAAGTAAAGGTTGGTCCCCCGCCCAATTTGTAGTTATTGCAAAATGATGCAGTATTACTTATATTATGAAAGATAACCAACAATACAAACATTTCAAGTGCATCTGTATATTTTGTACTACAGTGAGACATACGATACGTAGATATAAACAAAGAGTGGATTTGGCCCCGCAAAATTTTTTCGGGGTGCGATATTAAATTTATTCAGGGAAATACTAAACCGTTAAAAAATAATATTATAAATAATGATTATATATCTCGCAACCGTCCAAGATAGCAGGCACCTAACCAGAAAACAACATCGGGGGGGGGGGGGGGGGACTGGAAAAGGTAGAATTTCCCACAAAAAAAAAACTTGATTTTCAGCATCCAGTTAGCAAAAATCCAAATTTCGGGAGAGGGCAGGTTCCCATGCCCACCCCCTTTGGCCCGTCCCTACCTCCTAGTCTATGTTAAGGGTGTTTGTTTCGAAGAAATAAGTTGTAAAAATTGTTTTAATAGGTTTAAAACAAACCTGTTATATGTTAGACACTCGAAAAAATTAATATGATTCTTCATAAACTGTAGTATGAACTTATATTAACTGTAAACTTATATGTCTTAATGTAATCATAAAAAATTCTTTAGCAGAAAAATCGCCTCCCAAAATGAGCCGATTCGCTTCCGTGTAGAGAAATATTGCAAAATATCGTAAATTTACGATTTTTTTTTATGGAAGAATGTTTCAAAATTTTTATTGGGTGAACGTTTATATGAATTCAATACCGCCTGTGAAGAGTCTTTCTCAAATTTTTTTGAGTCTCTAGCATCAGCAATTCTTTAACCCATTAAGCGCCAAAGCTCCCGTTAGGGAACATCTATTATATATTTTTTTTTCTTAAAATATTTTAACGCAATTTACGAAATACAGATTTTATATAAACATTTACACGATAGGGTGTGTTATATATTTTTATCGGAACAATATATTTTAATTTATTGTTTTTTTTTTCTAATTTTTAAAAAGTGAAATTTTGTCTTTATGACTGCCTTATATAAAACAAAAAAATAAATAAATAAATAAATGGTCACTTAAATGTTTCAAGTAGAATGCATATTTAAAACCAAAATCTTGAAGAACAACATTCTTATAATCCTGCATGAATAGATTCCTATATAGCAGCGTTTCTCAGCCTGTGGGGCGCGACCCCCAAGGGGGCGCAGAGCGTTTGCAGGGAGGTCGCGAGAAAAACAAAAGAGCAAGTAGTGATGCATGTTTTTAAAAAAAATCAGCTTACTTATCCTCATTTTATTCAAAAATATATCCATTTTCCCTTAAAATGTTCATTCAAACTTTACTGATAACATTATTTTGTAGAAAATTCGACTAATTGTTCATTGTTAAAGATTAAAAAAACTGAATGTATGCTGAAAAATGTGAGGGGGGGGGGGCGCCACCATAAGTTACCCTTTGTTTGGGGGCGCGACATTAAAAAGGTTGAGAACCGCTGCTATAAAGGAATGTTGAAAACGCTTATATTGTCTGTTCCCACAACGGGAGCTTTGGCGTAGAGGTGGGGAAAACCGTTATTTTCAAAGAACAGTTGTTCACCGTTCCCGTTCTTTTTAAAAGAACAGTTCTTTTTCCTGTTCTTTTGAGAACAGGTTCTTTGATTTATGGTAGCTTTATTATGACTATTTTATTAAATTTAAAAATGAAAATATACGTCTTTTTAACATGTACTATACTTTAGAACAGTTGTAAAACCCACAGTGGTCTGGGCACTAAACTCCGTTTCCATAAGAACACGAAAAGTGAAGCAGCATCCGGATTGGCCAGTGCTTGGGAGGGTCAACTTTCTCTCGGGTCGACTGCTGTGGGACCGTGTGCCCTAATGGGAGCGGGTGCACGTAAAATCCGTCGTGGCTTCAATTTCCTCCAAATTGTTAAACGATACCTCTGGGGGTGCCGATTTCAGGGGGTGGGTCCCTCCTCTGGAATTGGTTCAAAATTAGGGGACCCCAAGCTGAGTCGCAGTTCCTCCCACTAGGGCTCATTAAAATGGAAGCAGCCCCTTCCGCCCATCGCCTGCCTATTTGAGGGATCTGGCACCGCCCCCGCGGGTTGCCACAGGGCATTAGCAACAACAACAACAACTGTAAAATGTTTAAAAAAAACTTTGCAACCAACATTCTGGCTTTCTTCAATCAAGTATGTTAACAGTAATTTTTTGTAAAAATATTTTAATTATATTAACGTTCTATAATATACTGTTAAATATGCACATCTTTTTAAAATCAAATTTTTTTCCGATGCTTTTTATTTACTTTTGTTATCCTTACTCGTAGCACGTATGTAAAAATAAATGGAAAAACTGAAATTCTAGGGAGAATTATTTAGGCCAGGCTTAATTTTCGATTACTTACCTGAGTAATACAATATTGCTTACATTAGTAAACAATATTTGATTCTGAAAGCTCCTAAAATGACATAATATTCATAACTGTTTGATTAGACTTGTCGGTATTTTAATTAAATATAATGAAACACTATAGAAGAGCTAAAGAACTAGTATACTTCATCTGTGTCGCTTTCATTAATTTAAAATCCGTATTTAGTAAAAGACAATATTACAAAATCTTCATTTTTTAAACATTAATTTACTTGAACTGAATATAAATTTAAGTACAGAAATGGCTGATTCAATATACACGATATAGATATATGATTGTATATACTTCATACACAACATGATAAACAATATTAGATTCACTTAAAAAATATAAACTACAAATTTTTGTTCATTTTTGACTGGATTAATTTATTTAGATAACTGTTATCATTATTTACAAGACATAAAAATGATCCAACCACAGAAGTGTTTATTCAACGATTCGATGAACAATATTCCAAGATGCTAACGCAATAGCTAAATCTAAACAAACAGAAAATATATTCCAACGAAACACCAGTTTTGTTTTTGTTTTTTTCTGCTTCAGCACTACTACAGCAGACCGCCGAAGCTGATAATCTGCGATGAATTCCCCCCCCCCCCTCCCCCCTTTCCTAGTCTTATTCTCAGTCCACACCATAAATTTCATGATAAAGCGAACGGAAGATGCAATTTTCAACACCCCCACTTGGAATACATTCGGGAAAGCTTCCACTCTATAGCCAAAGTCGTAACCCTTGGAGGAGCGGGAGGGAGGAGGGGGGGGGGGGGTTGTAGGACCGCTGGAGAGGGAGTACCCGCTTCAAGGCCGTACCCAGGGGTCTGGTCCACCACACCCCCGAAATTTAAACTTTTGTTAACAAACTAATAAAGATGAAGTCTTTGTGAAAGATTCAACCTTTCTTTCGTTTGGTATCCCTCCGAAATTTTTGTCTGGATAAATTTTTTTCTGGATACGGCTCTGACCCCTTGTACCCGAGGAGGTGAATCAGGAAGTCTGCTCCCCCCCTCCAATTTAAAATGTTTTTAACAAAATAATAATGATGAAATCGTTTTATGAAAAATTCGCCCTTTTCCGCCGTTCGGTCCGCCTCTTTACCTTAAAAAAATTTTATTGTTCCAGTTCTAGCTCCAAAAGGTTATGGATCCGGCTCGAATAATAATAATAAAAACCATTCATTCTTTGGCTGCGACTACAAATAAAAATATATGTCTTGGGCTCCAGCATAAAAGATATGGCTTTGGTTCCAACGACAAACATTTTTAGCTCTAAAGTTTAGACTTTAACTCAAAATATTTAATAAATCCATCTCAAGTTTAAAAAAAATCATTGTGTAGCCTTCAGGTTAAAAACATACGGCATGGACCTCCACATTTACAATGGGGGAGCCCACGAAAGAGTCGATTTATCTTAGAGCTTAAAAAGAAAAAAAGAGTAAAGTTTCAGCTTAAAAAGTGCATGCTCCAGCTTAAGAATTAAAGACTCCGTTTAAAAAACTGTTAAGTATCAGGCTCCAGATTAAAAATAATACGCGTGTATAAATATGTCGATTGCTTCGACTACGATTTAAGAAAATGAATACGACTTTGACATATAAAATTACATGGCTCCGAAAATCCAGATTGAATGGCTTCCGACCAGGGCCATACCTAGAAAATAATTTCGGAGTCGGAGAGCATGGTATATCCAGATAAAATTTTCACGATATATCCCCCACACCCAATTTCTGTCTAATTTAGCAAGATTAATTTTTTTTATTATTGCGCAAACATTTCGTTCATTTATACATCACTGCATTTCATACCCCTCACCATGGGCGCCGGCAGAATATTTCCCAGGGGGGGGGGGCAAAGACTACTTCAACGTATAGTCACCATGTTGGAAAGAGCAAAAAAGCAAAGGATAACACTGCATACAAAAATCCAGGGGGGAGGGGGCATTGCCCCCCTTGCCCTATGCTGCCGGCGCCCACGCCCCTCACCATCCCCACACAGAAAAAATTTTCTGGCTACGTCCCTGTATAAATACACCATGTACATATAATGTAATAACTTCGGGGGAGCGGCGTCCGAACTCATAGGACCCCCCCCCCGTCTAAGTACGGCCTTCCTTCTGACTCCAAGTCTACAATTTTGACCCTAGCTCAGAACGTAAATAAAGCAAAAGAACAGGGAACAGATCAATGAAAGAACACCTTTCACCGAAGAACAGTTCATTTAACCTGTTCAGCAAGAGAACGCCTTTAACCCCGTTCCCGGAAAGAACACCTCTTAGCTCTCCGTTCCGAAAAAGAACACCAGCTCAGGAAAAGAACGCTGAACTAGGTGTTCCCGGTCACTGCTCGGAGAACTCCTCCAGTCGTGATCAAAGAACGTGTTCTTTTTCAGCCAATAGGAGAGGCTGCTCCGGAACAGGTTCTTTTTCAGCCAATAAGAGATGGCTAAGAGCGTATGAAGCGAAGGCGCGTTTTATATGGAGATAGTGTAATGCTTATATTATTGTTTGACGTTGATAAAATCTTTTTTTTCGATTTGTTGTGTTTCAGACTATCGTTTTCTTTATTATTAAATTTTTTACTTTGATTGAAACTGAGTAGTTTGGCTGGAATAATAAAAATTGGCGAATTGTTTTCCTGTGAGTACATTTCGTATTGAACATATAAGAAAGCTTCTTATTCTTTGCCCGGGTCCACTTTAAAATTCTGGTAGGTTGGGTTAAAAGTTCTATCCCCCCCCCCTCAGATAATCATCTTCGTTATCATTATTTCTCAAAATAACTAAGATTCCACTCTTAGAGTTTGATAAAGCTAAAATTGTGAACTTGTGTCCCCACCATCAGATAAGTAGCCAATGTGGGGGAGGGGGGGGTCTGCCCCCCCCCGGAATTTAATTTTTTCTTAGCAAAAAAATATTAATCGTGCCTTTCAATGAGAAATTTCACCTTTAAGGCATTTTCCAAAATTTCTCTTTTCAACACGCTTGCCTGCCATAAAATTTTGAAGTGTCGGACCTTAATGAACTGAGAACATGTTTTTGCCGTGATCACTGAACAGGGTGTTCCCGTTCTTTCTTGAGAACAGGTTCAAAAGAACAGGGTGTTCATTCTTTCCCCATCTCTACTTTGGCGCCCTCCCACTAGTTAGCATTTCCAGTTTGATTTTGCTACCGTTCAACAATAAAGAAAGGTTTGGCACTTCGCCAGCTGGTTATTTCGTACATTTATAGTATCAACGACAAAAATAATTACTTTGTATATACAGTTTCGTGGAGCATCTGCGTAAAAAAAGAAATTGCAGTATCCAAAATGGAGAAAGACATTTATCCCCATAAGACGCCAAAGCTCCCACTACGGGAACATGCTATATTTTCTAAATGCTTTGAGTTTAAAGAAAAATTCCAACTGTTCTATAATAGAGGCATGCAATGTATGTAAAAAATGTATATACATTAAAACATTTCTATCTGATTCTCATAGCGGCGTTTAATGGGTTAAAAAGCTGTTCAAAAGTTGAGTGATTTCTTAAAAGAACCACCTTAAAGTAATTTGCAAGGAGATTCCATCGCATGCAATTACTTTTTGATGCTTTATACCCGGAAGTAAATATGAAAACATTAGGCAATATCCAACTATGCCAGACCACTATAAATGTGAAACGAGTGTACATTTTTTACTTTGCACAATGAAGTAAAAGGACATTTTGGCTGAGAAAATATGCGAGACCGGTCTCGCACGAGATGAGACTTCCGGGTTCGAGACGAAACTACGGGGTGCGAGAGGACACCATGGGACGATACTTCGATATGAAAGAACGAGACGGAACCAGACTTGAGCCATTTCTCGTCTCGCATGGTCTAGCGTCCATCCCTAAGTACCGTTCAGGCTGCAAAACCACAAGATCGTTTAATGACGCACTAAGTTGCAAAACAAAGAATCACATAGCTTCGAATGCTTTTAGAAAAACTATATTTATTGAAGAAACAGTTTATAAACATTTTTCAATACTGTAGTGTCTGGTGGTGGCCCGGCGTTCTAAATATATGTGTTTACATTACAATCGAAAACCAGTAGAGTGACTTCGAAAAACATGCCGTTACATAACTTGGCATTAGCACAAACACATCCTTGGATGAGATAACTAACGCCAATTAAAAAGCTGCGATAAATTTAAACCAATAAAATTAAAGTTAGAGATGGACGCGAGACGACTTTTTTGCGAGACGAGACACACATTTTTAACATTATGATATAGGGATTTTTGCGAGACGAGACAAAGCTTTTAGGCTATTTTGCGAGACGCGAGACGCTTATTTTCGTCTCGCGTCCATCCCTAATTAAAGTAATCAAACCGCGAAAGAATAATTCTGAAGGTTGGTGAATGACATCAAAAGAGAATATGCCCAAAAAAGGGCCAACAAAGGGGGAGCAAGAATCCGTTACATGCTACAAACTGACGTAAGAATCTATTTTTAGCCAGAAGGCTCCGGGCGGTCGGAGATAAAACGTAATAAAAAGTCATTGCATGTATACGAAATATAAATTTTGAAAGCCAAGGTAATGAAAAATGAGAACAGAAATATACGTTAAATGCTTGATTTTGATTAAATTTAAGAAACAGAAAACAAAAGACAATTAATATTAAATGTATGATCTACATCACATGATCCAATTTATTTTAAAAAAAAACTAATTTCTATGTTTTTAAGCAAATTAAAAAAGGTGAGACTTGTTTACATCTTAACTTAAAGTCTTTTGTAAACGATATATATAAATAGCAAACGTATTAAAAATAACAATTGCAATGTGGAAACATAAATACATTGAATAAAATAAAACCACCAATTTCAAATATAAAAAAATTTTAAGGGCGACCCGCCCTTCAAGGGTTAATTATAGTCTAAAATTCGTTTTCTCGTCGTCAAATAACTAAACTTTGCATTTTGTTGTATCACTCTATTGTAAAAAAAAAGTAAAGGCCGCTGCCGCTGGCGCTGTCAGAGCTTGTTGACCTATCTCCTCCTAAACCGTGGGGATTTGAGTTTCGACTAAGGTGCCCACAGATTCGAAAAATTCCGAGGAACCTGCTAAGCTGACTTGAATTTCGAAAATCGAATTATTTTAAAAGATATTAATAAAAAACTGAAAAAATAAACAGAATGGTTGCCAGATTTGGCATAAAATCATTCATTGCTTTGCAACAAAGCGTTTCCAAGTATCTAGAATCGCGTGAAATTTACAAACATGAGTTAGTATTACGCCCATTTTACGCCAAAATAAAAACTATATGAAATAAGTAACTCAAAATGTGTTACACAAACTTGACAATTTTCAAATAGTAAGTTCGCTTAGACAACAGGAATTTAGAATTAGCGATTATTCGTTTTTCCAAAACAGAATAGCTAATATCTTGAAAATGAAAAATAATTAAAATGCAGATTATTTTAAAGCCGGTTCGGTCCAGCTGGATTATTTGCTACCAGTAGAAAAATTTGGCGGCGTTAACTATGCCATTATAGCAGTTATAGTACACTTTGGATATTTGCTAGCGCGACGAGATGGTATCGGTGCTTCGTGGTGCTACGAGATTCGTGGGGCTAAGTACGCCAATCTGCAAACGATTATGTAAATGAAAATATGGATAACGGTTTTCCGGTAACCTTAAATGAACAGTAATTATAGGTTCTGAGCATGTGTAAATCGCCAAATAATGAAAAGTCGCCATTGGTGGCAAGCTATCCTATCTGTTCCGTAGCTTTTATTAACTTTACATGTGCGCAAGTCGCCAAATAATGAAACATCGCCATGTGTGGCAAATTCGCAAGGTGTTCAATAGGTTTTACATTATTAAAAATACAGCTGAAACAGATGTTCTGAATTTATTACGCTTTCGCTCCTAATTAATATAACTTTTCAATGGCAACATTAAATATCATTGTGTTTCTGAGGAGTGTAAATAATTTTTCCAGCGATTATAAGCGGAGTCCGCACTCCAGGTGAAGTATAGCTCCCCAGCAAACACACTACTGCCCGCAAAATGACGGCCGGGTACCCGTCGTGCTGGCAAAGTGCCGTATACCGGGAACAAAGTAGATTCCCATCGTCTGGAAGTCACTGGAGTAACAGCGTCTGAAAAGTGCATATGCGCCAGTACATAACTAGTAACGGCGAACTGCTATGTGTCTATGACATGCACAGAAAAGTTAACGGCGTGGTACTGCTTAAAATGTACCGGGCCAGCACTATTTGGCAGTAATGCTCCTGCATATATTTCGTAGTGTTGGCATAAAATTTCGTTATTTTAATTAAATAATATTGTTTCACATTCATACTGTGTGGAAGTGTTAGGGGATATAAGTTCCGGGCACCCAAAGGCAGGGTCACTATTAAGATTTTTTTTTTTTTTCGAAGAGGGGGGTGTGTGTAAGAGGAGAAGTTCATATTGTGCCTTCAAATATTTTAGTACTAAAAACTAAAATAATACAAGCGAGTTCAGTATGCTATAAAAATGTTTACTACATCGACAGTGAAACCCCCACTCTGTATATGACAGTTTATAACCCCCACTATGCAGTGCCATATTACCGGCAGGGCAAACGGGGCAACTGCCCAGGGCCCACACATTCTAGGGCCCAAAAATCTTACATCTTACACTTTTGTAATTTTACAATAAAATTACAAAGGATAAGAAATTTCAAAATTTAAATGATTTTTTAATTATAAAGTATGAACAATGAAAATAATTCAAATTTACATTTGTACAAATTAATTTAAAGTTATTTTTAATTCTTTGAAAAGCTGTATAGTCGATATAGCATACCAATAGGAAAATAGCAAACCACATTTTGTAAAGAGTATTTTTAATGTTAAAAAATTGCAAAATATTTGAATTATTTGTTATTTTAAGAAATATTTACAAAAATGACTATTTACAAAAAGTGGTTCTATTCCGTACATGTTAGCAACTGTGATATAGCATTTCGATGTAACGTTTAACTATCTGTTGCTTCTATTGATATTTTTTTATTATATTAAATATAGCAGTGATAAACAAAAGATTACTTAAGTTTTAATATAAATTAGGTAATTAATGATTAAATGTACAATAAAACAAATTAGAGCTCCTGCAGTTATTCTGCAATTATTAAGCAATAATGAACCAGTATTTTCATGTAATAGCTAAAAATACGGAATGGGGTTCATTTAGGAATTTTATTTTCCTTATGTGGTTTCCATTGCTCTGGAATCAAATGTTTTACTAACGCAACCCTTTTACGGGCCTCTCCATATGTCTACGAAGGAATGCTAAGTGAACTTATTTCCCACGGATAAGGCACCAAGAATCCAACTGTTCATCGTGGATTTGGCTATATTAATTCAGATTATTTATACGAAGTACAAATGAATTTTATATGCATTTGAAGAAAGAAAATAAAAACTTGCTTGTCTATTTTAATCTGAGATGTGCAAGATAGCCTATATATATATAGATATATATATGTGTATAATGCACATAACATATTTCTAAAACGTTAGTTAATATTAGTGTGTGTGGGGGGGGGAGGGTGGCTGCTAGCTAAATTGGCGAGTTTCATTAAAGCGGAAGTGGCGAGTTTTCGTGTCAAATAAGTATATAGTAACCCTCTTTTCTTTTGATGTTTCATTTCCTTTCGCAAATCTTGAACCGGTGAGCGGGAGGCCAGTTTACATCTGGAAATACGCATGAAGTATACGCTTTTTAGGATACAAAGTTTTTCTGGTCGTAATTTTAGAACTTTCGAGAAGGTTTATTGGTGTTAGACTAGTGAGATTTCTCTATTAGGAGCGATAATAATTATAATTGCTTCGAGAGTGAAGTCTCGTTAGTTAAGGATATACAGCAAGTGGATTTACAATTTTCCAGTTTTTGAACAGTCGGGAAAATATTACAGGTAAATTTTTACTTCCACAGTTTTTAATGTACACATTTTGTACACCGTTAACTTTTGCAACTAATTTAAAGATTACGCGACTTTTTGAACAAAAAAAACGTCATTTTCGTACTGTTTTCAAGTTTTGGCTACTTGTACCTTACTCCAGGCGACTAATTTGAAAATCTGGTGTTGGTTTTTGTCAACTCCCTTTTTTTTAAAGTTGCTATTGAGCTTTGAGCAAACATTCTAATCTGTTTTTTTAATCGTGCTATAAAAATAAATGTATTATATGTTCTGATATATATATATAACGCATGAAGTTTTTAAATTTATCATTTTATTCAATCCTTCTTAAAGGAAGCTAAATTAAGCATGTTTATTTCTTAACTACAAAATCATTAAAAAATTTAAAAATGTTAAAATGTTACTATTTTGGGAACTAAAATTGAGAAAATGGCTACTAAACTGGTGACATTTTTTAAGTCGGTGAGGTTACTAATGATACTTATTTTAGTGTATAAAAGTACTTTCCTCCATAAAATTTGAATCATGTAGTATACAACAGGTATAGACACAGAAAATTTCTTTTCAGAATAGCTAACATTTAAAAAATTATTTTATCTAAACAAAATGTACAATAAAGCAAAATGCAGCCAAAACAATTTTTGGCTGAAACGTGCATAACCTCTTACCTATAACATCTTATGTGTGTTTTTTACAAAGTTTTTTATTTACCCTAAAGATATGTGTTCCCATAGCACAATTTTATTTATTATTACTTCCTGTAAGATTTTGTTTAGTACATACACACATATATATATCAACCATAAAGTATTATAACTCATTTATAAAATCTCTAACTCTGAAATATTGAAATTAAACTGTTTATAGGTGATTTTATGTTGGTTCTGAAATGTGTTACCGCGTCTCTCATAAAAAAAAATTTTGCGACTACAAATTTGTAAGAAAATTGCAGTTTATGAAAACTGCATACAATTCACTAATGATAGGCGCACATAATTTGCAAACGATTGACCAACGGATTTTTCTGTTTATCTTTCATTTATGTTGTTTTTTATCTTGCAAAATGTTACCCTTAAGGAATGTTTTTATTTATTTATTGCGGGGTGGGGGTTGATGAATAAGCCCCCCTACCCCGGATCCACCACTGGCTCATATTTTAATTATGGAAGCGTTACTGTAAATAGGCACTAATCCGGTACCGTGCCATTACATTGCAGTCACTGTTAAGATACCAGGCCATTGCCTTTATTTTTAATAATAGCCGGCACCCGGCCGTTTCATTTTGGGCATTATAAATTTAATGTGCCAGTGCCTTTATTGTGAGTAACGGCCGGCACATGCAGTATGCCAGCAGAGTGCCGTTGCCTTCCCGGACTTCTGGCAAGGTACTTCTCGGGCGACCACTTTTGGTACGATTCAGTTACTTTTTGCAGTGCCGGGCCGGTTCTGGACGTAAAGGCAGAAAGGCGCTGGTACTCCGCCAGCAGGTATGTGTTTGCTGGGTCAGGACCCGTACAACACGGATTCCCATAACAAAATATCTTCCGTGTTATGAGGGGGAGGGGGTTTACTGTAGTGTGAAGTTTACATTTTTATGTATCAATGAACATGCAAGAACCAAGCAATGTGTAGCTCAGTAACATTATATCTGATCCAATCTTCGGGTTTTGTTAAAATTATGTCTTTTTTACGAATAAGCCTTATTAGGGGACGAATGCCTCATACGTAGAGCGAGCGTAGCGAGTCTGGGGGCCTTGGTCCCTAGTCAAAAACAAAATCGGTTAACTAGAAGTCAAAATAGAGAGTTTTTGGTGTCCTCATTGCTTGACGTAGGATTTTCTGGAATTCTCAAGAAATATTGCCTCTATCACTTCGCTGAATTCAGTTTTGGAAACTGCGTTTTTGTGCCAAATTTGGGAATATTTCTATAAAAAGTCGCCAAGTTCGGCGATATTTGGGGCGTTTCGCGCGATTTCACTAATGGTGCGTAATGTATAGCCTCCTTTTTTTCCTGCATTAGTATAACGTAATAGCCTAGTATTATTCAGTTGCATTTATATTACGCAGTCAAAGTTCGCGATTGATCAGGATCTTTCGGGAGATGTATTTCTCTAGCATGTGAGTGCGATGTCAACGGAAAATACAAAGCCGCAGAGTCGCTTCAGATTTCAGTTCTATTTCGACTGTTTTTTATGTCCTTATACGGAGTATAAGGAAGTAATGTGATCCCGAAAAATTTCGGGGGCCAAAGTTTGACGAAAAAATCGATTTTGACTACCTCTAACTTTACTTTTAAGAGTTTTTTCGATGCATCTCATCGTAAGCTAGCATGCACGATCATATAAACTCGCCTGCAACTCATTTTGACCAGCGGTGAGTCTATTTTGGCCAGTTTTTTCATGCCGTCTGTACGTACGTATGTATGTAACTCGCATATCTCAAAAACTATTGGTCGTAGAATGTTGAAACTGTATATTTAGGATTGTTCTAACATCAAGTTGTGCACCTCCCTTTTTGGTCTCTATCGAATGGATAGCTTATATACAGGACCGATCAAAAGATTCAAATACATTACGCTCTATGGGCCGAAATTCATTAAAGTCGCATATCTCAATAATTATTAGGCGTAGAAAGTTGAAACTTTATATTTAGGACTCTTGTAGCAACTAGTTGTGCACATCCCCTTTCGGTTCCATTCGACTAGATAGATTATCTACAGGACCGCCCAAAAGATTCGAAATACATTACTATCTATGGGCAGAAATTCATTAAAGTATATTTTAGAGGTATTAGGCTAATTCAAACGTCTCAGAAGTGATACATGCTGTTAAGGGTTACAAAATGAATTTCTCCATCGAAAAAAGAGTCTTTATCATTTATAGTTATGCTACAGGAACACTCAAAAGATTTCCAAAACATTACGGTCAACGGCAATTTTAGGGACATGCAACCATTTTAAGGACAATATCGTCCTCCCTTAGATAATGGTCTGACCACGGTCACGTGCCTCCCACAAGAATTACGCCAAAAGTCGCCAGCATGGCGACTTTTGGTGTACGTACGTACGTATTTAACTCTCAAATCTCAAAAACTATTAGTCGTGGAATGTTGAAGTTCCACATATAAGATTGCTGTAACATCTAGTTGTGCATGTCGATTTTTGGTTCCAATCTACTGGACAGTTTATTTACGAGATCACCAAAAGAATTTCAATACACTATCGCCTATGGACATGTTCAATATATTACAGCTACTGTCAGTCATTGTTTGG
This sequence comes from Cheiracanthium punctorium, assembly GCA_038373885.1. Lineage (NCBI taxonomy): Eukaryota > Metazoa > Arthropoda > Arachnida > Araneae > Cheiracanthiidae > Cheiracanthium > Cheiracanthium punctorium. The sequence goes on from JAWZYV010018054.1 coordinate 28,079, forward strand.
TCCATGCCCAAAATCTCGCCGAATGTTCGTCCACTTTAGCGAGTTTTGCCGAAATATCGCCAGATTTGGCGATAGTCAGTCGTTTGGTCCATGCCCAAAATATCGCCTATTTGTTATTGTCATTGGCGAGTTTTGGCGAAATAACGCCAAATTTGGCGATAGTCTGTCATTGTTTAGTCCATACCCAAATTTCGCTATTTGTCTTCGACCTTGGCGAGTTTTGGCGAAATATCTCAAAGTTGGCAATAGTAAGTCATTGTTTTGGTCCATGCTTAAGATCTCGTCATATGTCGTCGACCTTAGCGAGTTTCGCCGAAATATCGTAAAATTTGGCGCCAAAAATTATTTCGTTATTTTGCATAAACTGTAACCCGTAGAATTTTGAACTTTTGTATTTAGAACTATTGTAATATCTGTTTTTCATTATCTTTTTTGAGTGTAATCGACTGGGTAATTTATTTACAGTGTCAGCCAAATGACTTTAAATACATTAAAGTGTATGGATGCATTCAAGTCATTGAAAGTCTGTGGTCAATTACTCCTTGGCTATCCCCAAAATCTCGCAAACTATCTCAAGCTTGTAGCCTTTTGGTGAAATATCGCCAAATAAAGTGTCGAGAAGGAAATCTTTCAAATTGAACTCAGCTTGGAGATATGGAAGTATTTGGCTAGAATTCGCTAAACCTTAGTATTCCCGCAGTATTTTATCTCACTTTCAAACAAAATAAGTTTGAATGAAGTGCGGCCGAAATTATTTTTGGATTTAATAGACATGCAAGGAAATCATGTGTTGGTCCACATCAGATTTTTCGAATACGTAAGCTTCGATGCCCAGGGCTCTGTCTCTTTGTATTGCGGTTTTTTATGCGACACGTTTTCGCTTGTTTCGATAAGATTGTTTTTGAAAGCTGTTTGTGAATTCATCAAAACTTCATGCTAAGGAATAGATGTCAGTTTTCCTCGACAATGTCTACTGAATTTTAGCTGAGTGAACAATTTTTTTGGATGTGAAATACAGCACCTGAGAAGGCTTCTGTGCTAAGCTGACTCTTATAAAAGGTGTTACTGTTTATTAGTTCTGTGAACTGTGTATAGCAGATTGTCCTGTCGAAGATCAAGGATCAATAAAATTAGCGTTTCATCCTGATAAGTAGACAGTTTTACGAGAAAATTCCACATACATAGACTTTTTAAAAGACGAAACCGAAATCTAAGCAGTTTTCTGCAACCATATATATATTTATATACTTAAAAAATGAGTACTTTAATATACTCGTAATTTTTTAAGTATATTTAAGTGATAAACGAGTTGCATGATGTGCTTGAATATGAAATACAATTTAAATTTAAAAGTAAGCATGCAAATAAATACAAATTTAATTTCTGATTACTTCACTTGCACCAGGAGAAAATCATGTAATCAACATTTATGTGGTGCTGGAAAAACATTTTCTTTAAAATACTTATTGAAATAAAGTTGATAATACACTTTTAAACTTACGAACCATATCTTACACATCATATCCATGAATACTCTAAAGAAAATGAGTGCATGATGTTCTTGTTTTATCAATCAATCCCCTATTACCGGATCCATCCTACGGTTGCCTAGAGCCTGTCTTTGGAAACGTCGCTTCAACTTACAAGACTCCATTTCTTCAAAACAGAGCTTGTTACTGAAAAAACACTCAAAAAACTGGTGTTAAACGATAAAGTAATTAAAAAACTTTGTAAAAAACACACATAAGAAGTAAAAGGAAAAAGGAAAAAGGATAAAGGATAAATCCTTTTTCCTTTTACTTCTTATGTGTGTTTTTTACAAAGTTTTTTTAATTACTTTAGAGCTTGTTACGTTTTCTGCTTTTTTCAGTTGATGACAAAATCATATATCATGATAAAGGAATTAATTGGAAATTCATGAATAACCACCATCTTAAACTTAAGTACAGTTTCTATATTATTTAATTGTTTTTATATTATAGTTATTTGTTTTATTTATCTTTATTTATATATTAGACGCTGATCGTCGTACACCATAATAGATATTATTCTTTTTGGCCATCAGTATTTATTTTATTAATCTAATTTTGTTTTCATATTTAAGAGTACTTTTGGCGAGAGAGGCAGTATTTGTTTGTTAAGCATTTGTATGTTAGTTTTCATTGCGTTATATATTTTGTAGTGTTATGAAAAATCTGGTAATAGGTGTAGAATAAAATAATTCAACAAGCCCTAAAAACGAACTATAGCACACTAGTCGACCAAACGAAACACTATATCTCCCAATAAATACAGCAATTTTAACACATTTCAAAGCGGATCCTTAAAATAACACAACAATAACACGATTCAAACGGCAATATCAAGCGCCCTTAAGGCATTGCCTAACCCAGCGGTTGCCGCCGTTACAATGTATTTGAATGGGGATATTTGGCCGTGCTTACCGCCGGGCGACACGGGGGAAACTGGACAGGGGCCTGGACCCGAACAATAGATGGGGGAAGTGGTGAAAACGCAATATTATCTACGGTCCCCAATTAGAATTGTCGGTTTAATACCGCCAGTATCTCCCTCTTTCTCTGCGGTGGGCAAAAAATTTATTGCTTACAAGTGAGAAGTGCCCAAGCAGCGAGCGGTTCCCTTTCGATGTGGAAAGCGGCCTTTACTCTCAGTTTCTGCAGTCTATCATACACTCCCCGGCAGTGAGAGTAACTTTCTTTATAGATTTTACAGCGGATGTGACGTCAGATAGGATATGACGTCATTTTCTAGTCTTTTGTAGAAACTTCTTTCCTAACTGAGATAGAGCCGAATTCCACCAGTTTCCAAAACTTTCTTTTTGTCGCGAAGTCTCCAAAATGGTCGCCAAATTCAAGGGGTTACATGCTCATTGCACTTGGCAACAATCCATTCAACGCACTTTCCGCAATAGACACTGGCGCGGGAAAAACTTACAATTTTCTAAGAGTACACTCACTCAACAATGAGTAACATCATAAGCGTAACATGAATTTTTTTAGGGGGGGGGAGTTCAGTTTAAGAGTAAAATTATCGAAGTTCCCCTTGAGATTTTGAAAGTTTTAATACCAATGGCTTTCTAAACAAAGTTAGAGAATATGCTACACTTGTTGGCAAGTTTATCTTTGATT
>JAWZYV010018055.1:0-32235 GCA_038373885.1 Cheiracanthium punctorium
ATGAAGCTAGGATATTCTTGTTTATAATAATTATTTTTTTTTTTACAATGACTTTTTTAAAACTTTTAATTTATACGGTCTTTAAATGTTTGATATGGAAACGTTGGTCTGATATATAGCTACAATTTTTTTATTTTGAAATCTCATAAAGCACACATTTGTTGCTAATATTTGTAGAACTTTTAAATACACATTTTCTATATTTGTGCACTCTTAGCTCTTTCTGGGATTTATCCAGGGCTTAACCAGAGGAAATTCATATATCACCATTTGTCTTCTTCATACCTTTGTGAAACTACCTCTTCAATGTAAAAGTCATTTGAAAATTTAAACTTACCATAACTAAATATCATACTAAAAGTGTACTAAATTATTTTTATTTCTCTATTCTGCTTAACTTAACTTTTTATAAATTACTTTTAATCATAATAAAAAATAACCTACGGAGTTGTGCATAATCTCAAAATTGTGGCATTTTTGATTATCCAAAAGTAGTCGGTCCCAATTACTTCGGATAAACAAGATTCTGCTGTAAAGTATTTATACCATACATTTGTATTCTCTCACTCCCCTCAATATTTATATGTGCATATTACCATTTATTTGAATTATACATAAAAATAAAATATAAACTGAAAAGAAAAGATTAAAAATATTTTATTAATGGACGGAATAATCAAATTATTAACAATGATTTTTAATTACAAAAACAGTTTCTTTTAACAAATACTGTAGACACAAATAAAATAATCTTAAATAAGATCTATATGTAGCTTATTCTTTAATTATATGAAAATGCCTTGCATAATTAATTCTTTATATTTCACTATTATTTATATTTATTTACACTATTTAAACACAAAAACCTATCCATTATCGCATAAAACGTAACGAATACCATCAAAATCAAAACAAAAACAAGATATCTGATCCACCCAAACGTGCGTCCCAAATCCAGATGGCTTATCCACGACGGCGTTCGCTTTTCGCCAAGGCGTTGGCGCGTTAAGCGCCAGTGCTCTGTATCTATGAGTGTTTGTTTTCACGCCTCCCAGGGCTATTTCTGATAACACACAGTTTTTTCTTTGTGCTTCTTGGAAAAAACGTGAACGTGACCTTGACAAACACCTTGACAACTCAGTACTCAATTGAATGCCTTCACCTCCCTCTTCTACAAATTTGAATCCAGTATTTAACTGAAGCCTATCCTATGGAGATGTACGGTGGAAGGTGGTGATCGTAAAAAGACGATGAATTATTTTGTAAAGATTATAACTGGTACGACTTTGTAGTGAGAGCGACATAGTTTTAAGAAGACGATCGTATAGTGGGTCACATTTTAAATTCACACTCGCAACGATGTCGAAAGGAGAATTATTCCCCTAGGTAAGACGTACTTTCTTTCATACGGAACACGATGACATACACAATGTCGTAGGGGTGAACATGCTTTTCTTCCCCACTGAACGAAATCACACATGCACCAGAAATCCCACATCAGAGCGACGAGGAAGGACAGACTCCAAGACCAAGAATGAAATTCGCTTTTGATGGCGCATGTCGTTTTTCTTCTGAAACATGATCACACAAACACTTTGAACACTGGGCTGACACATTTTACTTCAGGAGAAAAAAAACATTTTGAAGACCACATTCCCTTTAAATAAGGAGTCTCACTCAACACTTTTAAACTTGAAACATATTGCTTTATTTTCACACTGGAACAGTCACTAATTTCCAAAACGCAGGATTATACATTTAAAACTCTACAATACATTGCATTCAAAAGTAAACTTGGGGAAGTGTGTTGACAAAAACATCACGGCGATCATATTAAAGCGGCCTGGTACCTCGGTGGGTGAACGCCTCCGTCACCATAAAGTGATCGGCATAGATGCTAATCCGTGCAACGCGTCGTGGTGGGCAAAGCCTCCTCACATGAAGTGAGTGGCCTGCCCCACCAAAAAGTTACTCTCCAACTGCTAAAGAAAAAAACCGTTAAAACATGTGTCTATAGAAAGAGCCCGAACTTTCTGGAACAATTTTAGCAGGTGTTTTTCGAGCAATATGCTTCTTGCACAGCAGAGGAAAACCGCAAACACATCTGTTTCAGCGGAGCAGAGAAAACATATGCGAGCGAAGAGGTGTTATGATTATTCTTTTAGCCGGCGTCAACTGTTATTCTATTTCAAAGCAGCTGATAAGAGGGAAATGATTTAGAAGTACGTTAATGCGCTGTAATTGAGAAGGCCAAGAGGAAAATTGAAAGCTTTAAAAGATAGTTATTATTAAAAACGTTTAAATTAGATTTAGAATAGATTATTAATTTAAATTTAGGCAATATTAATTAGGATTTGTGTTAATAATTTTTCATTTAAAAAATATGCACGTTGTGTCAACGTGACAAAGCCTAAGTGAAAATACAAGTGTTTCTATTGGGAGGGGGCATTCAGAATATGAAGCATGTTAGTGTAAAAATGATACCAAAAAAATCAAATACTTAAAAAAAAATCACTTCACCAAAAGGCGCTCTTTCGGATGCCCACTCCTTCCTTACCCCCCCCCCCCCCCACACACACACACACACACATACTCATCCAAAAAAAATAAACCCCTTCAATATTGTGCGCTTTTTTCCGGTGCGCTCTTTTCCGGGGGCGCTTTTTTCCGCCCACCTTTATAAAGATATGTTATTAGCCTTAAATTTATTGGTACTTAAATATGCCATTTTCAAAAATCGCTAACTGCTTTCCACCTCTTGATTGAATAAATTGAACTGCCATTTCTAACGTCTAACTTCTCGGTATGGAATGGAGTTCTGGAACCAAGACTTTTATCCTTTTTACAAACAAGAGCACAGTTGAAGTTATATGAATTTTGACTGGTCAAGATGATACCTAGATAAGAATCTTTGAAAGGGGGCCATAAAACCTTACTTTTTCTTCTCTCCCAACCGACTTCCACGAAATTTTCCCATACTCGACTAATACTGTGTAATAGAGGTCAGTTGAAAGACATAAGTCCTTAAGTGTTGTAATAGTCATAGTTTCCATTCTGAGCAAGTGTTCAAAGTTTTTTATTCTAGAACTTTCAAATTTTATGTGCTATAAAAATATTTTGTTAGCACGATTTAACAAAACTAGTACAATTTTCACACTGAGGACGACATAATAGATTTTTAACTTAAAACACTAGCAGATGTTCACTCTGCTTCTGACATTAAATAAAATAAAATGAAAAAAAAATTAGCCAAAATAAACATTGTAGTCTTCTTATTGATTGTCCAATGTGTAATAAAAAGTAATAAATGTCCTATAACATTGAAATAATAAATACAATTGCTCAATGAATTAATTATGTAAATGTCCACTCTGGTATCAGACAGTACAATTTAGTTTGATTAAAATGAAGAACGATCAGCAATCTTTTTAGTTGAAAGTGCCACGGTATGCCTAGTGATATAGAAAATTCTCATCGTTCAGTTAATTGTAAGGCGCCCGTTAAAAATGAATGTTGAATGTATATAACAAATACTCAATTTAATACTCACGGAAGATTTATTAATAAGGTACATTGTGCTTTAAAGCCATTATCGTAACAAATCTTCTGATAAACACGTTACTTATTTAAATGTCCCATTGTTCAGCAGAAGAACATAGTTTATGTATTTTAATCACGTGAAAAGTGTCAAACTATGTTATCTGAAGGAACTATTTAAGCATCGCTCAAGTTGTAAATTTACTTTCAATATGACGTTAATTATCTGAAAGTTTATAAATCTTACGTGATTCTTTATGACTACAAGGTTAATTCAATTAGTATACTTGAATAGTACACCCGTCTTTTTTTATCTAAAGGAATAATATATTAAAACGATTTTGAAAAAAAAAATGAAAGATTTTGTAAATGCACGTTTAGAATGTTTTAGAGTCTGACTTCTTTCTTTTTTTTCCAAAACCACCCATAAATTTCTTGAATTTTAAAAGCACAGACTAATTTCAGCTTACAAAATTTGTCTCCCCCCCCTCGAATAAAAAGCATGTGTTATTAGTAAGTCAATATATGACTCAAGACTATATTGTTTTTTTCTCTTAGATTTTTGGATAAGGAAGTGAATTTCCTTTGTAATCTAAATTCCCAAATAAGAATGATTTTAAACAGACTTCTTAATGAAGCGTACACCGATGTATTTTAGAGGTAATACAGTTTCTATGGAATTCTGGACTAATCAAGAAATGGTTAGGATTTAAGGCAGGATATAAACACTTATTTTTCTTAGAGAATTTGTTGCAAATTAACTCATGAGCATTTTTTGTAAAGGATGGAACTTTTTCTAAACTGCGCAGAAAGGAAATATAGTGTAAAAATGATAGCAAAATTAATATCATGGTGCTTTCAAACATTTATTTTCAAAACGAATTTTTTTTAATAAAATGAATGTCAATTATAGATGACAAATTAATCCTCTCATGTATTTTTAAAGGACATGCATAATGCATTAAAAATAATGAAAAACGTTTCCTCTATACTTAGGATCAAGTTCATATTGACTTTTTTAGTAACCTTATTAACCTTATATCTTGTGAAGAATATTATTAATGTTGATAAATACAACAAAAAATGCAGCTTGTAAACTCTAATGACAAAGTCCCCCTAACCAATTTAATTTTTTAATTAAAAAAATATTTTTTAACAATTTTCTGTCAAGATCTAAAAAAAAGTCTTCGTTCTTGAGAACTGAAACACCTTACCACCTTAATCTAGACTAAATTTCAGTATATTTGTCTGAGTAATAATCACAGAAAATAGGTAAAAAATGTATCGGATAAAAGTATAATATTTTATGGTTTGTGTACTGCGAAATACATTAGGCCCCTTCTCTAAATCCTATGTAGCTCAACTGTGATAGCGTCCTGAATACCTTTCTAATTTATTTGCTGATTGTATAAATTTTTTGTTAATTAAAATAATAATTATTTATTTGTTTGTTTTGGGAAAATTTATTAATATTGTAACACGATTATTCTTGGGTACTTCATTTCGTATAAAGTACACTAAATATGATAACAGATTTCTTTTTCACCGTAGAATATTCTTATATACTATTAAACTAAAGCTTTTATTTCTTGAAAAGCTGTTTCACTCAAATCCTTAAGTTTTGGTATTTTAAAATAAAGACATTCTGTACTTTTTTGTGTGGTATATTATTTATTATTTTAATAAGAGATAACAAGATAAATAAGCATACATAAGAATAAATTCATAGACAACCACACACACACACACACACACAAAAAAAAGACAAAAGGAAAAGAAAGTGCTAAGTAATTTGTTTCCTCCAAAAATATCATTTTTCGTAATACCTTATGCATTTTATATAAGATATTTAGTATGAATGAAATTCTTATGATTTTTTCCCCGTTTGTATAAGCTAAAGTTGAAAAGTATACATTGAAAATGTTGCAGCCGCATCTCTGACAACTCAGAAAAATTTTAGATTCAGTGTCGTACCTAGGTAAAGTAACGTTCATGTGGCAGACTACATTATGCGCTCTTTCTCTTAGTTAGAAAGACACTGAACACTTTGTACGGTCATTCTAAACATTTCTTTAAATTATATTTTCAAATTATAAAAGTCTCACAGATTCATGTTCTAAGAGCAGTCATTTAAAATAGATATATTTAGCGTTTTGTTTCACTTGTTCGTTTTCATCGTTTCAAGGAAGCGACGACAGCGATTTTTTCTTCTGCACTCAGCGTTGCTTCCCGGCATGGGTCTTTCAGTACAACTCAAATTTGGGTTGCTGGCCCGCAACAGGATCATTCAAAGACCGAAACCAGGAAGTAACGATGATTTCAGAAGAAATAATCACTGTCAGGGCCGGTCCTAACAGTTTTGCCACCCCGGACAAAAATATAAAATGCCGCCCCTCCCACAGTAAAATTACTATTAAAAGAAATAAATTGTTCACTGATACTGTTTTCATGCCAATAAAACTGGAATAGCTCTTTCAACTTAACACAGCATAAGAAAAACCGTATTTATTAAAAAACACACATTAAGCTAAAAAACAAAAGAAATAAAGAAAAATAAAGAGTTGTTTTTTTTCTGACTTTTATTTCCGCAAAATTCCTGACTTTTTCTCTTAAATCAATTTTTCAACTAATTCATGTTCGATAGAGAATGTAGTTAAATTATTTTACCTATCTGGATGAGTTGTGGAACGTAAGAAATTTTTAGTTTAATTTTGAGAAACTCTTCTCCTGCACTCGCCGCAATTATCGGCAAAGAAAGCGAAATTCTCGAAGCAACAGCAAGATGTGGTGTAAAATCTAGAGTAAAAATGAGCTTTAAAATTTCAATTGGGCTTTCCTTTTTGCCTAATAAGGCCGTAACTGATACTATTTCATTTAATAGATCAAGCGCGTTTATATTCCCTGATTTCCCATCTGTCAGCATTAACTCCAATTGTTTACACTATAGGGGAACCTGGGGAGCCTTGACCACATTTTCCGAAAAACTTTTTCGTAAATTTTATTTTGGCAGCAAAATAATCCTATTATAGTGCAATTTAAAGGAAATTTTATTGGCATTAAGAATATATTTAGGATAATATAAATTGTGCATTTCTTCTTTTCTGAATTTAATATTTTTTTAAACGTTGGAAAGTGGGTCAAGGCTCCCTTTATAAGGGAGCTCTGACCCATGGTATGGGAGGCTTGGCCCAGGCAGTAATGTATAATTTTAAAATAAAATAAAAGTAAATCTTTTTTATTAGTTATATAAGCATTAAGTATAAAATCTTCAATATGATAATTGAACACTCTGAAAAACAGTTTAAGATAATATTTTCTACCATTATGAACATTTAGAGCATAATTATATTGAACTACATTTTAAAAATAATAAAGAACACTGTTCATACAACCAAGTAAGTAGTCCTGCATCTTATTTATGTTAAGATATATTTTATTTAAATTGAACACACATTAAAATGCACACAATGTAACAATATTGGTTTAGATTTTACATTTATCTTAATGGAATAAATTGGGAAAAATCAAAATCAAATTGAACTTTCATAATCACTCTTTCAGTACCACCAGATGACACAGGACATGGCAATTTAGTCATGTCTGTTAAATACACTACAGATGGGTTTTCATTATCAGGATATACAAAAGTGTATGATTGTTCACATCGTCGTAAAAAGGTGACTTCATACTCATCGTTTTCTAACTCCCGTGTCACTCGTCCAACAAAATAACAAAAATCTTTCTTTGTTGTAAACTTCACTACAGCAAAGTCGCCAACTATATAATGGTTATTCTCCCTTTCAAATTCTTCTGTGTCCTCGTCACTGCAGATAGAAGGGATATCAATATCAGATTCCTCTGTACTACTAAGAACATATTTTTTTCATTTTTTTGGATCCTTGAATGCTTGGTTTTGTGCATTTTGATCACCTTCCGTCTTTTTCTTTCTTCATGTTCAAGCTCAATTGCTCTTTTTATTGGTGTGTCAGTTAAAAAATTCTTGACTTTGCTCGTCTTCATAATTTAGTTTTTAGTATTAAATTTTGAAACAATTTTTATTGGACAATAATTGGTAGGTAACATTTTGTCAACCACCTATCCTATTGTAAACATATAAAATATTTATATTCATATCTAGGTATTATTTTAATTATGACAATGTTTGAAAAGCAGTATTGCTATATTTTCAAAACTATTTAACTAAGGGAACCGTGACCCAATGGTCAACCCTCCCTTACATACAGTGGGTCAAGCCTCCCCATCACGCCATTTTGTAAAGAATGGTGCATGGTGATTTGAAACCTGATTCTTTCTATAAACTTTTTTTACTTTAATAATAGCTTAATATGACAGTATTTATAAAATCCCACTAGCTCAAAGTTAATTCAATTACTTTCTTTGAAAAACTCTTACAAAGTATTTTTAAAATACTTACTTTTTAGGCAGAAAAACTTTCTTTCTTGTTTATTTCCACTCCACTATGAACTGACTGGATGAAACTATGATGGGTGTCTGATTACATCAGTAGCTTTGACTGCATCTAGTGAGGGAAAGCTAAAATATTTTTAAATACTGAAATTCAAGGGTGGGTCAAGCCTCCCTTATGGTCAATGCTCCCCAGGTTCCCCTAAACAGTCTTAACACTGTTACACGATATTGAAGATAATGTTTAATTAGCACTTTTTAAGAGTCTCTTTTAACTCATATATGTCGTGCAAAAATTTAAAATAATTACATTAGGTACTTATTAAATTAAATCTGTACTCTAAGGTATTAATTGCTTTGTTTACTGTAAAAAAAATAAAACTAATACTAAAACTAAATAATAATGGAGCATAGGAACGTGAACTGTTTGAGAAAGTTAAATAATCCTGAAGCCAAATCATTGGAACAAAAACTTAAAATCCTTTCATCAATTTTAGAAGCCTCACTGGAATTACATTTGTCAATACATTTATACTTTATCAAGAATGCGATCTGTTCTTTTTTTTTTGCATCAGGAATGCAATCTAGAAATATGGGTGAGTATTTGGCTTGTTGAATTTCATTAACAAAGTGTAATTTGAATCCAACTGGAAAACTTGTGAAAAATCTATGCAAAATGTGTAAATATTTGTTTGCATATCACATATAAACAATTGAAGCAATGAAATGAAATTTATAGCAACATCAAAAGTGGCAACTTAATTTAAACTGCAGGTGCTAAAATATTTCCAATTCTTCTAAAAGTTTTGAGATTTAAAACTGTTGTTTGAAAACTGTGTGTAAATGTATGTTCGCCCTTTGTTAAAAAATGGCTAAATGGAATAGAATGAAAGTTGCAATTATATTGAATGGTAAGTTAATTGAAACAATAGTTACCAAGATTGTTTTAAATAATTCTTAGACTTTGAGATTTTGCAAAAATCGCTTAAAAAGTTTGTTCTGGCACCCATCAAAAACTGATTCAGAGAACAGAATGAAATTAGGTCATATGATGGGTAACAAAGCATAATCGAAATTTTTAAAAGATTTGAATAAGCTGAAAGGGTTTGTAAAAATTGCATTGTATTTTTTCTTTTTTTTTTTTTAGGGGGCGGGGAGACAGAGGGAGGGCGTCACTTTAAGGCGTCTGGAGGTAATGCAATAGGTGGCTGTTCGACTTAAACAAATTACGTCGATTTCTTTTTTTAATTTTAATTATTCTTTTTTTGAGAAAATTGTGAAAAAATTTTACAGCCATAACATTAAAATTTCTAAAGTTAACAGAACAAAATTCAGGTACTATCGAGGAGATTGAGTTAAATAACATTGTTTGAATTCTTTCTAATTAAATATATAAATATATTATTTTGAGAAAATTTTGTGTGACCACTTCGTGAAAAAAACAAGTGGTCAGACAAAAGGGAATGAAATGACATTTTGTTAAATAGTGAGGTATGACGTAAATTTTGATAATCTTTGACCTCTAACCTGTAATCTTTGAACAATACACAAGAGTTATAACTTTGCTTTCTATATTTCTGCCAGTATGCTAATTCCATTTTTTGTACTCCTACAATGCAAACGAAATTTCGCACGGTTAGTAAAAACCCATCAATTACGGATGGGTACATCAGCTAGTAAAGTTATATAGAATGATATTATTAACTCTTTTACTAATACAAAATGTATCTTTCAAATTCGAGCCAAAATGCCGCCCCTAAAATTTGCCGCCCCGGACAGGGGTCCGGTTTGTCCGGCTCTAGGGCCGCCCCTGTCACTGTCGTCGCATCCCTGTAAAAGTAAGAGTGAATGGGTTGATTGTTTCATTCATGTCAGTGTCTTTGTTGGAATCTGTAACCCCTTTAAAGTATTGCGCATGGAACGTGCCCTACCTGCCATACTCAGCTGCTCCACTGGATAGAGAAGCATAGAGAATATGAATTCATGTTGGATTTTTAATAGAATAAACTTTTTTAAAAATCACTGTGATTGTGTAATTAGAGATGGTTACAAGTTTTATAAAGAAGTTGCATTTGAACTCTTCTCAAGAATTGTTAATATCAAAGACGCATTTTCCGTTACTGCTAAATCGTTTGATATTTTGCAAAATCAATTCAGCAATTAGTTCTCTCCTCGTCCAATATGTTTAGTAGTAATTGTAAGTAAAATTAAATAAATAAATAAATCTTATTTAAAAAGGACAAAATGTACACTAATAATGCATATGCATACATTTTATTTTTTTAATGGGAAAAGTCTTAAGCTTAAGCACGTATTGCAAAATAAAAATCTATCCTAGCTCACAGAACATTAGCGGTGGAAGTATTTTTTGATTTTTTAAAAGTAAAATAATGTATAAATTGGTTAAGCCTTCAGATGTTCAATTATGATAGCCAGGCAGTTACTGATAACTAGTACCATCGCTTTTACCTATATATGTGATAAAAATTTATAATGATTTTTATGTGAAATTAGATCTTATTCACAACGTTTTCTCTTTACGTTCAAAACACAAATCAAACTTCTTGAAATCATCATAGAAGTTTTTAGAGCTACAATATAAATTCCATAACCAATAATAACAAAGAATTACACCCAGCAAGTTACGCTGTTTCAACGAAGATTTACACTCGAGGAAGGTCGAATATTATAGAAGAAAATGTGATTTTAATCAAAATTGAATAGTGAATAAATATATTTTTAACAGCAATGTGATCGAATTAGCCGAATAGAAATAGCCAGGAAAAAAATTAATCGAACATTCGAACCCTTTAATCGATTAATTGACACAGATATAATTATTATTGCATTACAGAAACTTTAAGATCCAAATACGAATAAATGTTGATAAAAATTCAGAATTTTAATCAACAATTTAATTCGCATTAAACACAGATTAGTTCTACTGAAAATGATTTACAAATGTTAATTTACTGATACCATTTAAATCTTTTTTAATTCGTTAAGCAATTTTTAATTCATTTTTTATAATCGCACTTCTATACACTTGGCTTTTAACCAAGTTTTTAAGGTATTGACCAGAGAGACTGCATTGAGTTTCAATATTTATCTCATAAAGTGCACAATTTCTATGAAATTATAGAAACAAATAATATATATCAGAAACATTAACATATGCTTCGAAATTATAAGCTAACTGAAAAATCGGTATCCATAAACGGTAAATCCCCCCCCCCTCCCCCGAAATCGCTTTTTTAGATTATAAAAGACCGATTTCGTTTGTAATTTCATAAGCGCAGGGTCACACGCAGGATTTTATTTTGGGAAGAGTAAAACTCAAAAGATATCAATCAAAAAGCATATGTTTGAGATTTTTTCTTGCACGTTATATCTTTTCGCACGGAGTGGAAAGTTTGGAGAGTGTCATCCTTATCTTTCCTTATCTTCTCTTCTGTCATCTTTATCTTTCGAGATTCCGGGGTACAGCCGTGCTGTAATCTACCGTGGTATTTTCTGCAATGTACCTGCCGAAGATGAGTAAGTGGATTTTCTTGTTCTTGCTGTTTTCCTCGTGCTTTTTTTACACTTGCTCTGTTATTTGGAGCCGTGGCGTGGTGTGAGGTTCGTAAACGGGCTATTACGTAACAATCGAACAACAACTCTAAAATTATGTAAGTCAATTAAAAGTTTTGAAGTTACAGAATTCGAGCGGGGGGGGGGGGATTCTGTTTTAAGGCTGAGGTCCAGTTGCGTCTTTTTCCGGACGCAGCGGGGTTTTTTTTTAATGGTCAAAGCATTGTACAAGGGGGGATACAGTTCAGGGTCGAAGAATTTATTGACTTTTAATGACCACCCCCAAAGGATAACGCGTGAAACCACAAAAGCACGCCCACCGTTCAGTGGGGGCACTTTTCTCCGCAGTGCGTCTTCAAGATTCTGAAAAATACATTGGGTTCCCATTATAGCGTACTGAAACGCACTTAACTGGACGTCGGCCCTTAGGATGTATAGCCGAGTATGGGCGGTGTCCAATTTGCTGAAGAATTAATTGTTTTCGAGATATTTAAGAATTTGAAAAATTTTGCCTTGTCACTCCAATAAAGTTTGCCTATGACCTCAAGATGTTTACCGGACTGCTCAGTAACAATCGAAAAACAAATATAAAATTTCAAATAATAAGAAAAGCTTATAATAATAATAATAACTTTTTTGTACAATTTAGGGATGGACGCGAGACGCGAGAATTCTCGCATTGTCTCGCGTTCTCGCATTGTCCCGCGAGACGAGACAGGCATTTTTTTTGCGAGACGAGACGCGAGACCAGAAAAAAAATATTTTGCGGGACGAGACGCGAGACGAGACAGAGTCTTGTCTCGCGCGAGATTTCTCGCGAGAATTCTCGCATTTTCTTCCGTCTCGCATAAATACGATCTGAAAAGCGACAATTTGCCTGAAGCCTCTACCGTTTAACTTGCGTCTCCTTCGTTTTCGGTCCTGGTATACTATCAGCACTCTACAATACGCACAAACACGTAACATTTAAAATTAGAAGAGACGAGAGATATACAAAACACACAAAGGAGAGGATAAAGAAAGAGGCGGAAAAAAAAAAAAGAAAACAGAGAAGAGTTGAAAGAAAAATAATAAGTAAATAGGAAAAGCGGTACGGTATGTTCAAATCTGACCACTTTTAGACGGGGCCCGGGGCATTAAGTTTGGGGCCCCCCCTTACTGTCCCCTTTTTTACGCATTAAGCCCCTTTACTGAGCCTACCTTTTTTAAGCATTTTAACCCAGTTTTGACCGCTGTTGTACTCGAAAATTGCATTAACTGTAGTTTAGTATTTAAGTTAACTGTAGTTTTTGTACTTTTATCAAATCGTATTTATCACCCCAAAAAAATATCAACTTGATCTAGTGATAGACAATTAGGTAATACCTATATTATAGAGGAAATTCTGTGTTTTCCCCACAATTACTATTTCAGTACATATGAATTCATAATTTAGATAATCGGGATATATATGGGCCCCCTTTTTCTTCAGGGGCACCGGACTACCGCCCCCCCCCCTTGCCCCTGTGACAATCGGGTTTCGGGTATATCAGAGGGAGATTAGAAGTAGAGCAACTTGCATTCGCATTGATGCTTAGTCTGAGTAGGTTGAAATATGGTTGAATATCCTTGGTTGAAATATCCTTGTACCGATATTATCCTCAAACTTTCCCGCACGTTGCGGCGCGCGTAGGGGGGGGGGGGACGCCCACCCTGGTGACAACTTTCTAGGGGCGGTTAAATCCCTATCGTTGGCCTATTTTAAAGAGATTTAAATGACATTTTTTATTCTTATATATTAATATCGGACGGAAAGAAATGCAAGCAATTTTTTTAAAACTATTTCTCTTTTCGTTTTTATTATCATGTTTTCCTTCCTTCGGCTTGCAAAACTTCAGAGTGTGACACATTTTCGTGTAAAAATCTCTCTATTCTAAAAAAAAGTAAAGGCCGCTGTCGCCGCCGCTGTCAAAAGCTTGTCAGCGTATCTCCTCCTAAACCGCGGGGATTTGAGTTTCGACTAAGGTGCCCACAGATTCGAAAAATTCCGAGGAACCTGCTAAGTTGATTTAAATTTAGAAAATCGAATTATTTTAGAAGATATTAATAAAAAACTGAAAAAATAAACCGAATGGTTGCCAGATTTGGCATAAAATCATTCATTCCTTTGCAAGAAAGCGTTTCCAAGTATCTAGAATCGCGTGAAATTTACAAGCATGAGTTAGAATTACGCCCATTTTACGCCAAAATAAAAACTATGAAATAAGTAACTCAAAACACAAAGTTGACAATTTTCAAATAGTAAGTTCGCTTAGACAACAGGAGTTTAGAATTAGCGATTATTCCTTTTTCCAAAACAGAATAACTAATATCTTGAAAATAAAAAATAATTAAAATGCAGATTATTTTAAAGCCGGTTCTCGTCCAGCTGGATTATTTGCTACCAGTAGAAATATTTGGCGGCGTTAACTATGCCATTATAGCAGTATTTGCTAGCGCGACGAGATGGTATAATTCGTGGTGCTAAGTACGCCAATCTGCAAACGATTATGTAAATGAAAATATGGATAATGGTTTTCCGGTAACCTTACATGAACAGTAATTATAGGTTGTGAGCATGTGTAAATCGCCAAATAATGAAAAGTCGCCATTGGTGGCAAGCTATCCTATCTGTTCGTAGCTTTTATTAACTTTACATGTACGCAAGTCGCCAAATAATGAAAACTGGCAATGGGTGGCAAATTCGAAGGGTGTCCAATAGGTTTTACATTATTAAAAATACAACTGAAACAGATGTTTTGATTTTATTATGCTTTAGCTCCTAATTAATATAACTTTTGAATGGCAACATTGAAAATCATTGTGTTTCTGAAGAGTGCAAATAATTTTTCCAGCGATTATAAGCGGAGTCCGCACTCCAGGTGTAGTATAGCTCAGGACCCGTACAACACGGATTCCCATAACAAAATATCTTCCGTGTTATGAGGGGGAGGGGTTCTACTGTAGTGTGAAGTTTAAATTTTTATGTACCAATGAACATGCAAGAACCAAGCAATGCGTAGCTCAGTAACATTCTATCTGATCCAATCTTCGGGTTTTGTCTGTTGAAATTATGTCTTTTTTACGAATAAGCCTGATTAGGGGCCGAATGTCTCATACGAAAAGTTAGCGTAGCGAGTCTGTGGGCCTTGGCCCCTAGTGATACAAAAAAAAAAAAAAAAAAAAAATCACTTCACCAAAAGCTATAGAGGCAATGGGGCTACTGTGCACTTAAAAATCAGGCCACTGACCATGAAAAATTATCGGAATGTCAATTTTCAATAGAGATAAATACAAAATACATGAATATACCTCTGTTTGCGCCCTTTCGGATGCCCACTCCTTTACATTTTTTATTCCCCCCCCCCACACACACACACACGCACACTCACATTCATTTGAAAAAATAAACCCATTTAATGTTGTGCGGTTTTTCTCTTTCCACTGGTTCTTCAAAAACTGTACTATGTACTTTTATCAACAGTCACCCAGTATTCATCATGTCCAGTGGCGTACGCAAGGGGGGGAGGGTTTGGGGGTTCACCCCTCCCCCCTTGTCAAAATTTTTTTAACAAAATGTCCACAAATTTTCAATTTTTAGCTTAAATATTACGTTACACAATATTACATTTATACACATTTAATTTATACACATTTATACATTTACACACATTTATTTTAGCTTAAATATTACATTTTAACACAAAGTTATGTCTATAACCCCCCTCCCCCTCTTGAAGGAAGTCTGCGTATGCCACTGATCATGTCAAGAAAGAAGAAAAAAAAGTAATAATAAACACAAAAATTGTCTTTCAAAATGAGCAAAAGCGCTATACTTATAAAGAAATATTGTAAAATACTACTATATGTATAAGATCTTTTCCTGTTTTAAAACTTCACGCTATGAGATGAGGAACAACCCTCGCAGAATTTCTCTTTATCCTTAACGCTTCCTCCAGTCATTTAAAAAGACAAACTTTGAACACAGGACTGGGGCCGAAAGGAAACGCATGCTTTGTGTTGAGATGCCAAAGCTTTTTTTTTTTTTTTTTTTTTTACGCAGAATATCAGGTATCGGAGGGTCCCTACTACAGAGTTCCAGTTAAAACAGAAATGTCGGGAGAGAGATGTCCCGAGGACATAATTGCCCGGTGTCTTTTGGATTTGCCGACACGATGGATGACCTCTCACTCCAGAACAGAATGGACCTACGGAGGGCGAGCTATCTCAGCACGTGGAAGTAGGTGGGCTATCACCGGAAGAATTTTTTTTCCCTCAACAATAGGACACCTCCGAACAGATTGCGAGATAAGGCGCCAGCCAGAGCGGTGACAAGTTGCAAGATGACCGCTGCTTTCACAATTGACATGAAGACTTCCGTTCGCTATTCCACCCACAAACAACTATTGAGTGACCGTTTTTTTTTCCCGGAAAAAATACAAGGGTGAGGAATTAATGTATCGAGAATTTCGCTAATGATCGGTTTCCAGACAAAAAATAAAGTATGTGGATTCTGGACACTGGAAAAGACACCGATATATGGTTATTTTCTATCATCCTCCAAAGGTATGGGGGGGGGGCCGGAGCCCCAAAGCCGCCCCCCATTTCGTACGTCACTGCAGAAGCGTAACCATGGAGTGGGATATCGGGATATACCTCCCTGCGAAACTTTCAAAATTAGTTATTAAGAGCTTTCAGATTTTTGTCGTCAATAAGAAATTCAGTTTATCAATACAAAATTGTATCTTATACAACCCCCTCGACAAAATTTTCTGGCTGCGCTCTTGCCTCATTGTCTAGCATATAACGACCATGTTACATCCTATGTCACTATTAAAAGTCGCGTTTTTTCCGCTCACCATTGGGGAATAACACTCAACATACAACATGGTAAGATGACTGAATTGTGAGGGTCTCTGTGAAGGTTCTGAAGGCAGGGTTCTATCCTGCCGTGCGGCTATCGAAGTTTTGGGCGGTTTTCTCCAGATGTAACGTGAATACGCGTTAGAGGTCCTCCTCCCATTGCACCCCTTCTAAGCAGATAGCTCTTTCGTAGCTTTACCTTAACATAAAACAACACAGAAACATTAATAAATCATCAATATAGCTATTATGTGTTCATGATGTAAGTAGTATTATTCCTTATAAAAGCGTTTTTAGCCATTAATAGAGCACTTGGTTTGTAACAACAAGGTATTTTTAATTTCATATACTGAAGTATTTAATGGATTTTACATGAATTCCAGCTGGAATATAACATTTATTTTTATTTTTAACTAGCTGAAGTACCCGTCCTCGACGGGTTAGTGAATGCAAATTTCCAAAAAGCAAGAACTTTCGTCAGCATTGTAGGAGTACACAGAATGAATCATAAGCGTAAAGTTTTCAAAGTTATTGGGGGGGCCGGGCCCCACAACCACATATATTCACGTCAGTGGCGTAGCCAAGGGGGGGGGGTTAGGGGGGGTCATAACCCCCCCATGAGGAATTTTTTTCCATACAAAATGTATATTTTTCACTCCCTTATCATACACCCGTATACATATATGTGAGTTGCAGAAGTCGTAACTCCCCCATAAAAAATTTCTGGCTACGCCACTGATTCACGTACATATAACTTAGTAATAGCTGCCAACTACAATGGAATATACATAACCACTTTTTCTACATGATTTTTCGGCTTAAAATATAGCAAAATTTTTGTGCTGCACCTATGTAGGGTAAGTATCCATGTTAGTATCTTCCTACCATGTTATAAGTTAAAAATAGAAGCAGTGTAAAATATCCAAAGGAGGAAAAAAAAACATTTTCGATGAGAGAGTGTATTTTAGACACATCTGAACTTTTCTTTATTTCATACTTTACATTGCATAATCTGATTTTAATGAACCAGAGCCTGGTGAGGGCAGCTTATAGTAACATTGTGTGTTACGTGGCGTCACAAAGAATACTAAATCATGATTGAAATCAAACGAAGAAAATTTTTAAAAGTCCAAGTAAAGGTTTTTTTTTAACGTTTGTAAATGGCGTGAAATACTATTTTTTTATGTTAGCATAAATTAATTTTCTGTATTGAGTGGTAAATTATTGGGTGGGCTCAGCCCCTATTCACAATTTATTGGGGGGGCTCGAGCCCCACGGGCCCATATAACTCTACGCCTATGGAATGAATGTAGTATGTTGACAAAGAAAGCGAACTTATAATTTTTATGTATTGTTAAAATATTACAGGTTACAGAGTAACTAAGTAATACTATTTGATTCGCTTTAGTCGTAATTATGGGATGCGCGAATGAATATATACACATACTGAAATAATTTTCGCAAAATCTCAAAATTTAATCAACATTTTGAAAAATTGGAAGCCTAGAATTTAAGTTGAGTGACAACCTATCATGTCACTCAAATTCGTTTCATTCCCTGCAGTCTTTATTTCGTGATGCTGGAACAATTTTCAGCATTTTAAAACGATTTTCGCAAAATCTCAAAATGTAATCAAAATATTTTTAAAATTCAACGCCTATAAATTAAGATTAGCAACTACCTATTATATCACTAAATTTCGTATCATTCGTATTAGTCGTTATTACGTGAAGTTTGAAGAAATCATCATTGAACGTATTTTGAGAGAATTTTCACAAAATCTCAAAATCTAATAAAAATGTTTAAAAAATTGGACTCCTATAGTTTATGTTGAGCAACCATCTATCATGTCACCAAATTTCATATCATTCGCTTTAGTCATTATTACTTAATGCGGGAACAAAGATTCACTCAGTTTTAAACGATTTTCGCAAAATCTCGAAATCTGATCAATTTTTTTTTAATTAGATGCTTATAGTTTAAGGTGAGTAACCACCTATCATTTCACCAAATATCATTTTTTCACCTTTGCAGTTATTACGTGATGTGCGAACACAAATTTACGCAGTTTGAAATGATTTTCGCAAAATCTCAAAATCTAGTCAAGATTTTTTTTAATTCGACGCCTATGTTTTACATTGAGTGAGCACCTATCATGACACCCAATTTCATATCATTCGCTTCAGTCGTTTTTACGTGATGCTCGAACACAAATTTACGCAGTTTGAAAGGATTTTCGCAAAATCTCAAAATCCAATCAGGATTTTTTAAAAATTGGACGCCTATGTTTTGAGTGACCACCTATCACGACACCCAATTTCATATCATTCGCTTCAGTCGTTTTTACGTGATGCTTGAACACAAATTTACGCAGTTTGAAAGGATTTTCGCAAAATCTCAAAATCCAATCAGGATTTTTTAAAAATTGGACGCCTATGTTTTAAGTTGAGTGACCACCTATCATGACACCCAATTTCATATCATTCGCTTCAGTCGTTTTTACGTGATGCTTGAACACAAATTTACGCAGTTTGAAAGGATTTTCGCAAAATCTCAAAATCCAATCAGGATTTTTTAAAAATTGGACGCCTATGTTTTAAGTTGAGTGACCACCTATCATGACACCCAATTTCATATCATTCGCTTCAGTCGTTTTTACGTGATGCTTGAACACAAATTTACGCAGTTTGAAAGGATTTTCGAAAAATCTCAAAATCCAATCAAGATTTTTTAAAAATTTGACGCCTATGTTTTAAGTTGAGTGACCACGTATCATGACACCCAATTTCATATCATTCGCTTCTGTCGTTTTTGCGTGATGCTTGAACACAAATTTACCCAGTTTGAAACGATTTTCGAAAAATCTGAAAATCTAATCAAGATTTTTTAAAAATTGGACGCCTATGTTTTAAGTTGAGTGACCACGTATCATGACACCCAATTTCATATCATTCGCTTCTGTCGTTTTTGCGTGATGCTTGAACACAAATTTACCCAGTTTGAAACGATTTTCGAAAAATCTGAAAATCTAATCAAGATTTTTTAAAAATTCGACGCCTATGTTTTAAGTTGAGTGACCACCTATCATGACACCAAATTTCATATCATTCGCTTCAGTCGTTTTTACGTGATGCTTAAACAAAAAAAGCGTCACGGACAGAATGACAAAATGACAGAATGACAGACAGACAAACTTTTTTTTGAGGGTCGCATCGGATTCCCGGGTGCTTGAAACGGATAGAAATCGCAAAATTTTTGAATTCCAAGAAATGTACAGACAAAAGTCTAATTTTATTTATATAGATTTGGGTTTTTATACAAATAATTATCGAATCATTTGTATAATGAATGTAAAATAATGTGAACTCTGATTATTGCACAAGTAAAAGAAAAAGACGACCAACAAATATTAAAATATTTTGCAAGAGGGACTCAAACCATTGGTTTTTGGCAAAGACATTAGAATATACTCGTTCTAGTATATTCTAATGTCTTTGGTTTTTGGAGGGGGGGGGGAATAAAGGACAAAGTGCCAATTTAAGTTGGCTAATTTTGAGTTTTACGATATGCGAGAAAAAGTAGAGCGTGTTAATTGGCATTTGGACCTTTGTATGCCATGCCATTCCTAATTTAGATCCTCATTAAAAGGAAAAAGAAATTTCCGAGCATTGACTTACTCTAGAAAAGTGTGGTTCAGCTCCATATATTTACTATGCTCAGTGGCGTGCACAAATGGTGTGGGGGTGAGGATTCAGTCACTCCCCCTTTGTCCATGCATTTTTAACATAAAGTCCGTACAGTTTTAATTTTAAACATATAGATTATGGCTTTTATTTAACCAAAAGATTACTTCCATTCCCCCCTTCTCTTAAAGAAAGTCGGTGTACACCACTGATTATGCATCTGCACATTATTTGTAAGTACATAAAATATTTGTAAGTAATAATTACAACAAAAAGAAAAAACTGCCATTTGCTTTAAATTACCTAAGTGATATGATAATTTTTAGAAATAAGAGGGCCCCCCAAAAGGGATGCTTGCTTCAGAGTGGCTTTTTGAGGCCCAGATCATGTTTTTCTAGAATACAAATAAAGGGAACACAAGGTCATTAGTTAAAGAACTTTGGTTCTAGAAATACTGGTATATAAATTTAACTTTTCATAATCAGCTGTACATATCGTAATACAGCGGATCTGTTGGTGAGCTGTTAGCTATTTTGTAAACAGTAAGCAACTTTTTTGTTTTCTGCTTAAACAGTGTTAGGTTATCCGTTTTGAATAGTAAATGTACAAATCTAAAACGTTATAAAAGATAAAAAATCCAAGTGGTTGAAGAAATAGTTGTATGGATTTTGAGGCCCCTACATGTGGGGGCCCCGGGCATTCGCCCTGCCATGCCTCCCTATTTTTACGGCACTGTCTTTCGCCATAAGCCAAGCTATGCGAACGCAAATGAATGATCTACTGGAGTGATTGCGCAAATCCAACGCTCACAAGTCCTTTCTGTTGTCTCTTCTTTTTGATAGTGTAAATCACTTATCGGCAAACCCTGGCCCGCGGCCCGGATGTGGCCCTCCAGGGTATTTTATCCAGCAAGTGGAAGATTTCAAATTTCCATAGACCAGTGGTCCCCAACCCCCTGTCCGCGGATCAAATGGTACCGGGTTGCTCAAGAAAAATTACATTATTTCCATTTTATTTTCTGTCGTGCATTTCTCTCGAGGTCTCGAGTTTCTTGGGTTTGTGCTAATTTATATAGAACAGATTTTGTAACAGAAAAAAATCTCATGACTATTTTACATTATTTTACTGCTTATTAAATATTTCAAGACTATGAATTAAAATTCCAGTCTTTTAAATCCCTATTGCCATTTCCTACAACCTACTGTGTGAAGCGGGATTTTCTGCACTGACAAGAACCAAAATAACAGAATAAAGGAATGAATTGTACATAAGCAACACACTTTGGGTGTCATTGCTTCTTACCTCCAGATCTAACCAACTCGTTGCAAAGAAATAAGCTCAGTGTTCTCATTCATTTAGCGTCCTAGTGAGATAAAATCTTAAATCATTTTACATTCATTTTTTGTGAAACTGTATATATTTTGAAGGTATGTTTAAGCACAATTAAATTAAAACAATAGGCGTACTCCCTCCCCTGACCAGTCCGCGGTAAAATTATTATCAAACGCTGACCAGGTCACGGCGATAAAAAGGTTGGACAGCACCGCCATAGACAATCAATATAAACCAAATCAAAATCCCACTTATACGGTCCGTGACGTCCCTAACATCCTAAATTTTGGCTCGCAACCTTCCAAAGGTTGCCCGTACCCGGTGTAAATGAACAGGTTAAACCCGGGTTCCCCCGAATAAATATGAAACCCATATCTCATGCACTAAAACGGGAGGGGGGATAAGTAAGCTTCACTTTAATTATTCACCATTCCGCTCACTATAATTATTCACTATTCCGTACATTGGGGCCGTTTAATTAGATCAAAATTTTATTTGCCCAACATGTGTCCCTGAGTTCTGCAACATATCTGACAAAATTCAAAGCTTTATATATTTTCAAAAGCAAATGAAACTCCCATCAATCATAAATATTACATTTACGCAGTTACGCAAATAAATAAATTTTCGGTGTCATGTCACATTATATATACGGATTAAATCCGAATTTTTATCATTTCAAATAACTATATGAGTTAATATGGTAACTAATATATGTACTAATATGGCAATATGCAACTAATTGCTATTGTTAATACTAATTTTCAATAACTAGTATTAATGTTACTAAAAATATGGTAAAAATTCGCAGTCCTTAATTTTGCGAGACTCGCGAGACGTCTCGCGCGAGACGCGAGACGAGACAGGCAATTTCTGTGCGAGACGCGAGACGAGACAAAGTGGTTGCGAGACGAGACGAGACGCGAGACGAGACAGAGGTTTACCACTGCGAGACGAGACGAGACAGCCCTATTTCTCGTCTCGCGCGTCTCGCGTCCATCCCTAGTACAATTGTTTAAACAAATTATTTCTATTCCTACATTGAATAGTCTTGTGATTATAATTTCCCATAGCTTGGCTGATAGATAAACGTTATCGTTATATCTATATATTAACCCTTTGCGGACCAGTAGCAGCACCGTCCCAAATCTTTTTACTACCGCAGATAAATTCGGGGATTAGCTAACCTGTCTGTTCAACGTTCTCGATCCTGCTCTAAGTTGCAGTAGGGTTTATTGTATTGCTGTATGGTAGCAATCATGTAGATAAACAATAAATAATTTCCTTGAACTTAGACGAAAATTCCGTAGATCGATTTGTTTTTAAAATGCTCACGTTTAACATTTTTAAAAATTATTATTATTTTAATCTGCTTGCCCTTAAACGTCTTGTTCACATCAATACTCGCTCTAGCTAGCCAGCTGTCTTCGCAAAGGTTTAACAGCGCCGATATAAATTTGTAACTTTATTTGCATATAATAAAACTAAGGATGTCTGTGTGAGATACTTGTTTCAATACAATATTGAAAGTTTCTATTTTTCATTTAACCCATTCAGACCGAACGTCCGAAATTGAGGACACGAATTTTGAAAAAATTACTAGAAAGTAAATACTACACTCTAAAAAAAAATTTTCGGCGAATTACTAAGAAATCTTCAGGAGTCAAGTACATCAATAAGTGTAATTGTCTATGCTTGAACTTTCCTTGGTAGTAATACTAAGAACATACATGGAGTCTTGGTTCCAAAAGATTTCTTAGTAATCGACCGAGTTTTTTCTTTGAGTGTAATGATTTTTAATCGAAAACGGTTTTGTACATTTTACGGAAATTTAATAATCAAGATTTTAAAATTTTATTTTTACAAATTTAATCAAAAAATATCCGCATATATTAGAGAGAAATTATTCAATCAGTTCAAAAAAGTTAAAATGTGTCGCGAACTGTTGAACTATAAGTATATAATTTTTACGATAGTTAGAAAATTTACATTGAAGATATTTTAGTTTCAATTGTGTATGAATATAACAGCTATCACATTAAAATTATAAAATAAAACAATCAATTAAATATTTAATTATTCTAAAGTTTTGATAAAATATTTGAAGTTTCGCTTCCCAAGTTAGGCTCATGTCCTAAACATATTTCATACGATGAATTTTTAAAAATATTTGTTTGAAATTGAAATATTTGTCACTAGTTTCTCGGTCAATTCGGGCGTGTGCATCTTCTATTTTTTCAGTCTTAATCCTTCTATTGTAAATGTATAAAATATTTTAGAGCGAGGATGAATTTTGCAGGTTTGCATTTTAAATTTATAGAAGTAGCTTTATACAATATTTATTTACATGTTCATATTACTTATTTGCATATTTTTAGAACTATTGTTGTGGCAATACTGTATGTCAGCGTTTCTCAACCTGTGGGGCGTGCCCCCAAGTGGGGCGCAGAGCGTTTGCGCGCAGGCTTGGCAAGATCTTGACCCATGATGGTTTTTGACGGTTGTTTTAACCATGGTTTAAACTGTCACGTCAAAAACACTATGTCAAAAACATTTTGTCAAAAATCTCAAATATTGCACTTGTAGTATTACAAATATTAATTGATGTCTTTAACATTACATAGATTTATTTATTTATTTGCCAGGAGAGGACAGCTCGCGTCACTGAATGTGTCGCTTAGAGCTACATATACGTCCTTCACGGAATTTCCGCCACAATTTGGAACCTCATCAGAAGGTGGGGGACTTCTGAATATACATTACATACATAGATTGTATAAGCTATGAATATGTGTGAAATGTTAATACTAATTTTTAAGAAATGTCATCTTTTACATGTTTTTTTTTTTTTTTTTTTATAAAACATATTGCCTAAAAAAAGGGAAAAAAAAGTGGAAAGAAAATTAATTGTGTATCCAATATAGTCAGAACAATACTCTTGCTATGGTCAGAACAATATTCTATCGTAAAAAGATAATCAATATCTCTGGTCTTATAATATTAAAATTATCAATTATCAATTTCAATAAAAAATTAGTTATGCTTTGTGGAAAAAATGAACGAAACTAATAAGTATTATTTCATTGTAAAATATTTTGGTCTTTGTATCTGTAGTGACTTAATCAATTAATAGTTAGAAAAATAAAGCACTATAATTAGCAAAAAATGTTTACTTTGCTTACATCTGTCAGGGTTATTTTATTTATTTTTAAGAAAATAAGAGTATTTTGTGTTTTATAATAATGTGTGCATACTCATTACATTTAAGTTCTGAATTTGCTAATTCTATTTTGAATGTGAAGCTTTAGTAAACTGATAATTAATGGTGTTGATCTTTATTTTATTTAAAGGACTGAAATTACTATGTTGTTGGCTGTTGCTTAAAACCCTTTCAATTTAGGTTTTTAGATTAAACCAAAAATAAACTTAATATTTGCTTTTAGGAAATGTTTAGCCATACCTTAATAGAGCATTTCGACGAACCCCTCCTCTCTGCGATCGGTCGCCGTCTTGCGTGACAGCTTGGGGTTCTCGTAATGTATTTCAATGGGAAAAAGCCGATTTTCAACATTCAAAAAAAGTATTAAATTTAATTTTTTGGATGATTGTAATGGATGGAATTTGTTAATCAGACCTTCGACTTTTGTGTCCCAGGTGGCGTTTAATATTTTAAAAAGCTTAACATATAATATTTTAATGATATTTCAAGCCACTTTTTCCGCTGGTACTGCGTTCGGAAAGACAACATTATGTACGGGAATAAACACAATGTTTGTTTTAAGATTCGGCAGGTCATTCGGATTACTGTTTGTTTACAAATATCATTGTTGTGCATGCGAAATTTTCTTATGTTGTGAGATTTATGCAACAATAAAGTTTTGTTTTTGAATTATAATTCATCGGATATTCTGTATGCCCTAGAAAACATCAAATTCCATTAATATTTATATTAAAAAAGTGTTTATTTAAATTTCTATTACGATATATTCAGATTGTTTTTTTTTCTTTTATAAAAAATAAATGTACTGCTTGTTATTATTTATCATAGTGTTCTTTTAAATATGTAAATGCCTGTAAAATAAGACCAGTTATCCCATTAATAAAGAAGTGTAACATATGCATCGCATAACATATTTGTACATGTAATTAGTCTAATACGTATGAATATGAATTAAAAAAATAATCCAATAAATCAACTAAATTAAAGACATAGACCAATTAATGTGTTCTTTACTTAGTTGCATAATTATTTAAATTGACAGTAAACATGAGTGCAAAATGTAAATTTATAATTCCATAAAGCTTCTGCCTTTTTATTATAAGATGGAAAACATGTTTCGCAATGTTAGCTCATAAAACTGTACTAAACAATTCTACAATTACATTTTTGAATTTTGTTTCAAGTTAGAATCAGAACAGAAATCAAAAGCTGGAACTCTGACCCTGTATTTCTTTTTTCTGGGTGAATTTTTACATATTAGGCAAAGCTCATGAATACTTTGCTCCGAAGCCCAACACTAGTATACATTAATTCATAAATTTTCCCCTTTTCAAGCACAATCTGATTTTAGCAGACACGACAAATCATATTCGCTTCACCTCGACCAGATTTGAGAGTCCTGAGACCACCAGAATTTGGGTGTTTTCTGTATAATGTTTATATTTCTTCCTGCTAATTTCCGACTATTTAATTTTATATCACTGTTCTGTGAAATAATTATTATATGGGAAAATCTTTAAATTATTGTTATTTTAATTAAATGTGCTACCAACCCCATATTACAGGGGTTTGCAGTTCGCTACTGAGTATTAACATAAGAATATTAAGGCTCCGGCACCTTTTTTTGCCAGAAATTGCCGCTAGCCCTGGAGCAATTAAATGTTTTCTCATTGAAAAATTTCTTTCATTAATTTCCAAAAAGATACACTTTTTGTATATAACCCGCATACAAAAATATCCCCAATCGGTAAAATGTGCTCCATATTCTGATGAGGTGATGGACAAAATTTGAGAATTATATCCTGAAAAGTGTCAAAGGTATGAAGATAATAAGTACTGACTTAAACTAATTTTCAGTAGCTCTTGAAAGGAAAAAAAACCACAGTCACATTTTAAGGGTCATACAGATATTATGAAAGAATATTTTACATTCAAATTCAAGTATAGACCCCAGTCACCTTTGTTTATAGATATCCCTTAAGACGTTATATGATGAAAGGCTGAAATTTTGTACATCACCTCATTTGTGCATGGGGTACATTTTATTTTCTAGGAATTTTTTTGTAAGGTAGTTCTAAGAAATTTTAAAAAGTGTAACTCTGTGAAAATTAACAAGAGGCATTTTCTCTTAACATAGTCTTTTTTTTTAACCTTATTTTAAACATTTATTCAATTCACACTGCCTAATTATCTTTAATAGATAAAGAATTAAAGCATGTTATCACTTTCTAGGGGCACTGTACGTGTGTGCGTGTCTATACAATTTATAAACACTAATATTTTTACTTCCTTGTATGACGTACAAAGAAATAATGTGATCGCAAAAAGAATTCGGTATCCAGATTTTGACTACCTCTAAATTTACTGAGTTTTTGCTTGACATCTCATTGTACACATGTATGTATGTTCATATAAATTCATGTACAAGCATTCTGACTGACAGCTAGACCATTTTGATCAGTGTTTCCTGGCGCCTGTACGCAGTAGCGGATTCAGGGGAGGGACTTGGGGGCTTCAGCCCCCCCCCCCAAAAGAGATTGCTAGAGAGTAACATTCTGCTTCATTATGCACTTTGAATATGTAAAGTGATCTTTTTTAATCACTTAGCCCCTCCCAAACAAATGTAAAAATCCTTTTTACATTTGTTTAGACTAAAATTTTGCTTTATTGTATATTTTCTTTGGGTGAAATAAGCTTTTATCAAAATTTAGCCCCTCCCAAAAGAGAATTTCTGGATCCGCCACTGCCTGTACGTACGTGTGTATGTAGGTAACTCACATATCTTAAAAAGTACGAGTCGTACAATGTTGAAATTTTATATTTAGGATTGTTGTAACATCTACATCCATACATTATATTTTATGGGCAGAAATTCATTAAAGTGTAATTTAGAGATATTAAGTTATTTCAAATAAATCAAAAATGATATATGTTGTTAAGGATTACAAAATGAATCTTGCCATCAAAAATGGTATCTTTATCATTTACAGTTCTACAGGAGCACTCAGAAAAATTCCAACAAATTACAGCCAATGGCAGTTTTAGAAACATTCATTCATTTCAAGCAGAATAACATCTTACCATATGGTTGGATAATGGTCCGGTGACGTTCAGCCACCTCCCTCAAAAACTGCGTTAAAAGTCACCAAACTTGGCAACTTTTGGTATATATATGTATATATTTAATTTGCATATCTCAAAAACTATTAGTCGTAGATTGCTGAGATTTTATATATAAGATCGTTGTAACATCTAGTTGTACACCTAGATTTTTTATTCCAATCTACTGGAGAGTTTATTTACAGGACCACCCAAAAGAATTTTGGTACTTGCATGTATCCTTGCAGTCTGCCAAGATGAGCGATTTTTCGCTTTGATAAATCCAGGTTGCAGGAAATCATGATGGTTCCGAATACAATTGGCCAGGGGCGTAGCCAAGGGGGGGGGGTTATGGGGGTCATAACCCCCCATGGGGAATTTTTTGCCATACAAAATGTATATTCTTCACTACATTATCACACACGCGTATACATATATATGAGTTTTAGTAGTCGTAACCCCCCCCCCCCCCAATCAAAAATTTCTGGCTACGCCCCTGCAATTGGCTACAGTTTGCCAGCACATTTTCCGAAAAAATAATTTTGGCACGAATGTCTATCAGGATAATATGCAACTACCAGAATTCCAATACATTAATGTCTATAGACATCTTCAAATAGTGACGTAGCCAGAAATTTTTCATGGGAGGGGTTACTATTGTAACTCACATATATGTATACATGTGTGTGGTGAGGGAGTGAAGAATATACATTTTGTATTGCAAAAATTTCAGGGTGTGTGTGCTGTGATCCCTTATTACCCCCCCCCCTCCACTGGCTACGCCACTGTCTTCAATATATTATGTCTGTAGTCGTTCATTGTTTGGTCCATGCACAGAATCTCGTTATTTGTCATCCACCGTGTTGAGTTTTGCCAAAATATCGCTAATTTAACACCAAAAAAAACTATGCATTTTGCATGACTCTAAAACTTTTAGCCGTAGAATGTTGAAATTTTGTATTTAGAACTATTGTAACATCTAACTGTGCTTTTGATTGCTGTGGACTGAGTAATTTATTTACAGGGTCACCCAAAAGACTTAAAATATATTAAGGGTCTATAGATACCTTCATTTCATTAAAAATCTGTGATGAATAACTGTTACAGCTGTGACTGAAATCTCGCTATCGCAAGCTTATTGGCTTTTGTCAAAATATTGCCCAATTAAGTGAAACAAATCTTTAAAATTGAACTCAGCTTGGCGGTAAACTTTAGAATTGCAGTATTTTGTCTCTTTCAAATGAAATAAGTTTAGATGAAGTGCCCCGAAAATATTTCTGGTTTAATAGAGGTACAAGGAAGTCATGTGGTGTCCATATCAGATTTATTAGTTCAATGATTTGATTAAAAAAAACAATCATAATAAAAGGAGTAGTATATAGAGTTTTACAGTTATATTCTTCCATGATGATTGTATGTAAGAAATTTTTTTTTCAACATCGTAAATTACAGTGTTACTTGAAAATATGTTTTCACATAATTTACACAGGAACCAGACTACATGCAAGCGATAGATATTAAAAAAATCAGATGTCAGTAAGCCAATTTAAATTACTTTAGAAGTTATTTACAAAAAAATTGAAAGAAAAAAAAACATCATATTTGACTGCATAAAATGATTTAGGTTCTTGAATCTAAACAGCAGGTAAGAACAGTATTCATAGAAAAATTGCTACTGGCGTATTATCCCAGCACTCAAACAAGACAGGCGATTTCTCGCCAAGATAAATGCCAATCACATGAAATTATTAATGGTTTCAAATACGATTGGCAACAGTTTCCAGCACATTTGATGAAAAAATACTTTGTTGGAAATGACCACTGCAATAATACGTAAGTATCAAAAAATCTTCAGAATAATTTCTAATCCTAATATCAGCTCCACGCAGAACAGAGTGGAAATAGTTTTAGGTAAAAGAATAAGGATTTATTTTAACGAAGTACAGTTTAACCATTTAATCATCTGTCCATGGACATGAGAACAACAACAGTATAACCTTGATTTCACGAAGTCAAAGAAACAACAGAAAGAATTGAGATAAGAAGGTGAAATGAAAGAGGTGTCAGTTTAATAGAAAAAACACATTTACTCAAGATATTTAAGTTCCACTCCATACCTAATTTAGAATACATGCAAAAGAATAAAAAGGCTGGTAGCCAAGTTTAGTGATTTTAAAAAAGTAGATTCTATAGTTTTTTAGCATAAGCAACAATAAGTAATCATACATTAACACATCACAAACTTCCTGTTTTATTTATTTATTATTATTATTTTAATAAACCGACCACTCGTACAAAACTAGTTCTGTAAACAATGTATAAATTGACTTTTTAATCAAAATATGTTTTTAAAAAATAATTAACAAACCAATTCTTTCATGTTTTCTATTGATTTATTCTTATGCATTTTATATGCACATTTAGTAACAGAATCCACACCAGAAAGTGCTATCCATAGAAAGCATGCACTAAAATTCATGTCAATCTAAGGATAAACCTATCTAGTCATAGCTTCAAACTACATTGGAGACAAATTATCCATATAGTTAAAAATCATGAAAAAATATCACAATCCTAAACTAGAAACAATATCTAATTTTGCAATTAGAGTTTAATTATTTGAGGACAGCTTTAAAATTTCTTCCATATTTCTAAATAAATAATTTACATTCTTTCGTGCACAGTCGTGGATTGCTGTCTAAACTGAAACGCCTGTTGCTTGCAATTCTGCAGTTTGTTTACATTCTTCACAGTGGGGCTGCGTTCGTAATCCAAAAACCCAATGAACCTCCTCAGATTACAGGTAGTTTATACGGATTACTGAGATTGCTAAATTATACATTTAGGTAAAGAAATAGCATGCGCAGAACGATGCGCGAAGCTGTCACTCAGCTGACGTCAGAGATACGTCACGTCGAAATGCTCTATTGAAAAACTGCCGACCATTATTTATTTAATTGTATATACAGTACTATGTACCCTATTAAAAATGAGCTATCTGCCATTTATAGTTGTTTACAGGAGAAAAAAAATTCCAATACATTCTTACAATTCTACAATCAGTATATATAATGTTATGTATACATATTATATTTCTAAAGTTGTATCATATAAATGTATTAAACTAATTATTATTAATGAGCTCAACTTGTGTGTTAGCATAATTGTTATTTTCTTAATAATTAATTTTAATTCTGCATTTAGTTTAATGCAAAATGAAAATATACTGTATAATTAGTTTGGCATTTTGTTCTCTTTCTTTAATAGATTAGTTTTTGACAATTTTTGACGGTTTAAACCAGTTTTTGACAATTTGAACCACTTTTTGACACTTGTCATGACAAAAACCAGTTTTTGACGTCTAAAACCCAATCCTGGTTTGCGGGGAGGCGGTGAGAAAAACCAAAGAGCAAGTAGTGATGCATGTTTTTTAAAAAAATCATCTTATTTATTCTCATTTTTACTCAAAAATATATCCATTTTCGCTTAAAATGTTCATTCAAACTTTATGATAACATTATTTTGTAGAAAATTCGACTAAATGTTCATTGTTAAAGATTAAAAAACTGAATGTATGCTGAAAATTGTGAGAGGGAGGCGCACCACCGTTAAGTTAGCCTTTGCAGAGTTGCCAACTCTCCTGATTTAGGCACGAGACTCCTGATTTTTCATTGATCTCCTACCAACCTGAATTTAGGATACATTTCTCCTGATTTAGGATACGCATTTTCTCCTGATTTAGGATACAGATTTCCACTGATTTTTGATTATTTGCTCATTTTCTCCTGATTTTTATCATTCATCACATGAATAATGCGATTTTTTAAATTTGAAATCTTTTTCTAAGTTTTGTCGTGGTCAAGAGAATCCTTCTCAGCATTTCCCCCTTTCCCTGCAATCAAACTAGTTCCAGGAACCCATGCCATGCATGTTCCTGTGACATCAAAAGTTCGGACTTTCACTGACAAATATATAATAGTGAAAGAAGTGCAGTTTCATGTTCCTAAAGCATTGCAAATTCTATCTTTTTCCAGCACTCTTTAAAATGATTATTTTTCGTTTGACATATGTTTTGTTGTAATTCTCCAATGCCTTAAGAGTCAAAATATGACCCCAATTTTTAACTTTTCAACTTAACATTTTTCATGTTGCTAAATTTCTTACAAGCTACCGACTACCTAACAGAAGACATGACCCAAAATTAGTTTTTTCTTTTTTTCCCAAAAATATTTATATCTGGCAAGAAACAGCACCAAGATACTTTTTTCTCTCTCTCTCCAAAATGCAGTGTCAGCCGGGGCCGTCGTTATTAGCAACCGGGCCTGACTGTTCGTTGCCCACCGGAAGAAATCACTGAATCATTGAGGCCTAATATTTAGATTTGCGCTGTTCGATTATACGCGATTTGAGATTATAAACGTTAATTTATTTTATAAATAAAAACAATTTTGCTATAGTCTAGTCATAGCGATTTAATGACAAGGT
>JAWZYV010018056.1:0-42216 GCA_038373885.1 Cheiracanthium punctorium
ATCCGTTATATCCATGGAGGCATGCACTACTTCCGTGTGAATTTCCATCACTGCTTTCCTTGACAAATGTTTAAGATTTTTCAAATTGGGATGCCGCTTTTGGCACAACTTTGCCCCCCAATACTGACCACAGTCAATACTCAGATGGATTCAAATCCGGACTGCAGGAAGGGCAATCTTTGTATTCTATGAAGTCCAGCGCTTTCAACCGCCACTGGGCCATCTTCGACTTGTAAGTAGGAGCAGAGTGCTGTTGAAAAGTCCAAGCGACGACTCTATTGAGCGAGCTGTGGCTGTGCGGCCGCTCCGCCAGCTGTGTCAGAAAATTTCTTTGTGGCGCCAGATGGGCAATCCTATCGACCGCCATGTTGTTGGTAGTTAAATGGATCGATGGCAACGGTTTCACTTTTTCAGCTTTGGGACCATTTAACCAATCCCCCTCTCCCCCCACTCCATGACTAGGAGTGAAAGCGCGAAGGTAGTTTTGAGGCGAAACCATTCATTGAGGCAAGCCATTGGATCAATATCTCTAAACTGCCATATACAGTAAATGCACTGGAATTCTTTTAAGTGCTTCTGCAGATGAACTATAAATACTACAGACACTACTTTCCGATGGACAGCATTATTTAGCAATCCTTAAGCCAGCTGCGTCAAAAAAAGGGTCTCTCGATCTGTGGCACACGATGAAACGTTTCGATCGTCCGCCATCTTGCTGGTAGTTAAGTCGAGCGATGGCAACGGATGCCCTGTTTTCAGAGTTGGCAATCTATTCAGCTGTTCTCGCGTTCTTCCATTTTTCAGCAGATGCCAGTGCTGTTAAAAATAATCGTGACAATTTTTCGACGGGAAATGACGCGCTAAAAAGTAAAGGATTCTCGTGGAGCTCTGCCACCCGCAACTATTTTTATAGAAATCAAATGTATTCTTCGTAACTGGCAACAGTCAAAAACGTCAGAATTTGGTGTTCCCAGAGCGGGATCACTGCGCGTTAAAGGGTTAATAACACAGATCTATTTTGTTTTCTTCGAAACTGCCGAATATCTATAAAACACGCTTTAGAAATTGAGTGCCCATACAGAGTAATATATTGGATTTCTTTTGGCTGCTACTGTAAAAGAAGTAGAAAGACTACGTACATCATTTCATTACACGAGTTCATTGTACAGTACGTAGGAACAACCAATATAAATACCGTAGTAATCGATGGATCTTTATATTAGTTAGAGGATGGACAGATAGTCAGACACAGGGGCGTAGCCAGGGGGGATATCGGGATATATCCCCCCCCCGAAATGCTTAGATTAGTGATGAAATTCCGTCTATTTATACACATAAGTTCATATCCCCCCCCCCCCCCCCGAAAAATTTTCCTGGCTACGCGCCTGGTCAGACACACAGGGAAACCGAAAACCACCACTTATCAACTTTGTTGAAAAACTTTAAAAACAACTTCCTTTTCAAAAATAATGTAGTACATGTTTGCCAGTTATTTTATTTTTGAAAG
This sequence comes from Cheiracanthium punctorium, assembly GCA_038373885.1. NCBI lineage: Eukaryota > Metazoa > Arthropoda > Arachnida > Araneae > Cheiracanthiidae > Cheiracanthium > Cheiracanthium punctorium. The sequence goes on from JAWZYV010018056.1 coordinate 1,508, forward strand.
TCGGACAAACAAAGAATAACAGTAGGTGCTGTTTGTCTTTTAAAAGAGATATTGTACATTTCTGGTTGGAAAAGCAATATTTTCAGACATTCAATACATTCGTTTAACAGAAATACGAGCAGAAGCTCATTAAAGTAGGTCATTATTGTAAACAATGGAAAATATCCATCCGAGAGTTATTTCTAGAAACATCTAAATTGGAGTCGAATTTCCGAAAGAAACGTAATAACGATCTCTGGTTTTATCTTTCTCCAGTCTGCGTTGTTTTGGGGATGTTTTTTTTCCTCACTGTGCTTCATCGATTTCTGCTTGTTACGTTCTTTTAATATAATAGATCAATCAAGCTATCCTTGGAACGTTTTTTTCAACCCTTTCCCAATGCTGAAAAAAGGGCAGCGCAACAAATATTTAACATATTTTGCAACGATTTTCGCAAAATCTCAGAATCTAAACTTTTTTATTTATTTCAACACCTGTAATTAAATTGAGTGACCACCTATCATATCACAAAAATTTCATTTCATTCACTTTAGTCGTTATTATGTGATGCCCGAACGAATATTTACGAATCCTAAAATAATGTTCGCAAAATCTCAGGATCTAATAAAAAAAATTTAAAAATTTTGCGCTTATATTCTGAGTTGAGTGACCACCTATCATGTCACCAAATTTCATTAGATTCCCTTTAGTCTTTATTTCGTGATATTGGAACAAAAATTTAAGCATTTCGAAACGATTTTCTCAAAATCTCAAAATATAATCAAAATATTTTTAAAATGTGAAACTTATAGTCTAAGTTGAATAACCTATACTTTAAGTTGAGTGACTACCTGTCACCAAATTTAATTTTATTCGCTTCAGTCATTTTTATGTGATGAGCGAACAAAAAAAGCGTCACGGACAGAATAACAGACAAATTTTTTTTCTGACGTCCGTACTGGATTCCCAGGTGCCTGAAACGGATAGAAACCGCCAAAATTCTTGAATTCCAAGTAATGCACAGACAAAAGTCTAATTCTATTTATATAGATTTTCACAACATATACTATATGAAACAGGGGATTACTCATTAACCCCTTAGCGGATTTGCCCGAGCAGTGCTCGGGTAGGTAAAGCGGTCTATTCTGGATTTTTCCGAGTGTAGCTCGGGCTGTAGGAATTTTTTTTTCCCCCGTAATCTTTCCCGAATTAGTTCGTTTTGCTTTCGAACAGTTTTATTTACTTTTCTGCCCACTAGAAGGTAGAACTATGCAAGATTTAGGAAATCTTATTGGAGAATAGTGTTATGTTTTAAAAATGTATCTATATCAAAATATGCAATTAAAAAATTCACATTTTTTGACCCTCCAACTCGAAAAAAATTAAACCGCAAGTGGTCATAAATTTCTACATTCTAAATAACTGCACAATATTTACATTTTACATTAAATGAGCTGCATCATGTAATGTGTCAATTTGGCATGAAACTACAATATATTGTTTGCTTTTTTCTTTTTTTTCACAAAAATAAAATGCATTATAAATAAAATAATGAGTCCGATAGCAATGGCGGATCTCGGAGCGCTTATTTTGGCACGCGAATCTTTATCACTGACCATTTTTAAGAATGGACTGGTGAACAAGGTGGTTCATTAAATATTTATTCCGTCCATGAATATTACATCGAAAACTTATTTCTGAAATAGCGAGTAGTCATTTCAGAAAGCAAAAAAAAAAAAAAAAAAAAAAAAACCGACGATGAAAAGGGATAACGGCGTTAGCTAATTTTAGCTGCAGCGTCTTTTGTGCATTTTTAAAGGTTACCCGTATGGTAGTGTTCTGTGGATAACTTGTTAATTTTTTTTTCAAATGTACGAGATTACGTTCAATTAACATCAGATTTTTTTTCTGTCGTTTCGTGGTATGTACACGAGTTCTCATCAGTTATACTAATAGTGGACGTATTTTTGGGGAAGAGTTATCTTTGGAACCTGTTGGCCGAGAGGTTAATGACCTCCATTTATCATGATGACCGTTTGGGCCTCATTCCGAACTAGAAGCCTGTCTAATTAAATGTATTCGTTTTTTGTGGTACGGCAAGCCTACACGGGGGGGGGGCATCTGCTAAGGGGGGAGGAGAGGTGTTGCCCCGGGCGGAGGATCTTAGAAGGGTTTCTAACACGTATTCACGTTACATCTGGAGAAAACCGCTCAAAACTCCAGCGTGCCCAAACCGGGGACCTTCACACTTCAGCCGTCTACCATGTTTAAGTGTCTTATCCACTCGGCCGTGGTGGGGCCCTAACTAACTGTGAGCGCAATCCAGTAAAGAAAAAAAATATGGGGGGGGGGGGTTGAGGGGGAAAGTTTGGGGCGTTGACTGGACTGATTTCGAAGTAGCTTTGCAAGAAGAACGCTATAGTTTTAACATTTTTTTTCTCTTATGTCTGGATAGAACTTAAATTTTTAGCAATTCATGAAAAACCGTCCAGTAGTTTGTTTATTTGGTTTCCGGGAGAGGACAGCTCACGTCACCGAATGTGTCATTTAGAATTACGTAACTGAATCCTGGAGTTTCTTGCCACAATACCCGTCGACCCTCATCAGAAGGGAGCACTTCCGAATATTGACAACCCTCGAAAACTGCTACCAGCAACTCAACTTTTACCAAAAATATTTATTATGAACATTTGAGAATCATTCTATTTTGATAACCCTTGTAGCTTACAATAAGCTTTCCTTTCGCCTCCTCCTCCACCCCAATAAATAAATAACATAGATCTATCGAAACTTTAATGAATTTTATTTTCTATGGAAGTAGTTTTTTTTATAACAGAAATCTAGTCTCTAGTAAAATTTTACTGAACATAAATTCTAAAGTATTTCCTGAAATATCCATTGAATAAAAATAACTTTGTAAAATAACACACATATAAATGATACTTATGGATAAAACGATCATTGTGGGTGGTACGAAAGGTCCACCTTTCTTCAGTTCCACTATTCGCACGAGCAGAGTGGCTAGAACTGAATTTTTCAGTTTTGGCAAGGTTATCAAATTTTGGGGGAAAGTAATGTTAGGGAGTTTGAGGATATATAATAAAAGACTGCTCTCTTCATCTTACTCTCCCCCCCCCCCAGAAAAAAAACCAACCACAAACCTCAAAAGTCCTTCAGTACATCAAGGTTTATGGGCAGCCCTTGTTTAACATCTCATTTCGGAAGATTTCATCTATTAAAAAACAAAATCCTACTATATGGTTAAGCTATCTCCGACTCACTGATTCACTGATTGCCTAACAATTCCGGGCAACCTGCTCCAAGATAAAACTTTTTCCGCCATTACTGCAAAAAGATTACAGAGTTAAGCACAAAAAAAACCTAATAACATCTACACAGCTTGTACAATCCGCTTGAAAATTTTCATAATTATGTATAAAAATATAAAAAACAATCTGCACTAGTTTAAAAATCTGAAAATCCACCCGCTCCATCACTTTTAAGCGATTTTTCGCTACTTTCAGCTACATTTTATTTCCGAGAGTAAAAAATAAAGTTAATCATAAACGTGACAAAATTAGCTATTGCAAGTGACAGTGACGTCGTACTGATACCACAGTTATCAGGTTTTGAAAGGAAAATTGCGACTCCAATTCGTTTAAAATAGTTTTTCCAGATTTATAAGTTTAATTTTTTTTCCACAAATAAAATGATTTCCTCGGTATGTTATCAGCGAAAAGAAATCGTTCAAATGCGAAAAGTTTCCGCACGTTCCCAAAACAACACGAAGTTCGATTTGAGTATATATAATAAAAATTGAATATGAAGTTATTTATTTTAGGTGGACAAAGATTAAATATATTGAGTATAGACATGCTTTTGTCAAATGTTTTTTCTAGCACCCATTGTAATTGCCTCCACAACGGGCTTTGACTTCTAGTTAATATATATTAACAAAGTACAAAAAAATTGAGTGTACAGTGTATATACAGTGAAAACCCGATTTAGCGTTAACCGCACTTAACGTTTCCCCGCCTGTGACGTAAATTTCTGTTAGTCCCAAATATTTTCTTATATTTGTAACTTAAAAAAAATTCCCGTTAATAACATTACTCTTCCTGTATTTAAGTTTTTTTTTTTTTTTTTTTCAAAATCTGATAGCCTGTATAGTGATCGAAATGGCGAAGTGGGAGCACATGTAATTCCCTCAGCGATAGAAGCAATCCAGGCTGTTAAAAGTAGTGAAAACATTCCTTTCAAGCATTGAAGATCAATGAAAAAATTTACTCATCTATATTGAAAATGAAATTCATGATGCAAATAGTAAAAACAAAACACAAAGTGAAGTAAATGGTTTCTTTAAAAAGTAATTATTGATCAGGAATAAATGAAGGTACGTAACTTTAATTGCACTCTAATTCATTGTCAGCACTTTGTTTTTCTCCAACCTCGATTTAACGTTTTCCTGCATAAAACGTTATTTATTTACGTTCCCTTCAATGGTGTTAGATTGTATATTCAAGCAAGCAGACTTGAAGAACTTTAGTTAGCCTACTTCTATATTTAAATATTAATGTGAATAATGTGGAAAACTAATGTGAATAATACAGTAAATAAAATATTGTATATATAATAAATTGAAACCTCATGCGTTATCTATTATTTGTATGAAAAATGGCAACTTGCATTTAGGCATGTGCTTCTGAGTTATTTTTTGCAAATATACATATTTTTTAAATAGAACATTTTGAAAACAATTTCTCCTCTTTTAAATTTAATTTCACACCTTCCATTTTATTTTCATAAAATTTTAATGGAAAATGTAAGCAATATGCAATATGTTTTCTCGACCATGCGTTTCTTTTTCGAATTCCATTGGAACACTTAAAAATCTGGATTTATTGCGAATAAAATATTCCCAAGTAAATTTTATTTTAAGTATGCCAAGTTAAAGACCAAGCATAGTAATCAATGAAGGTAAATTTTATGGGCTATTCAGTTGAATCTCTTTATGTGTGCACGATGGTATAATATATATACTAGTTCTCCACTGCATTGGTAATTATTAAAAAATTAAAACAAATTATTTTTTGTTCTAATTGCATAATTATGCTGGCATTTATAAATAATTTTGCGGATGTGAGTGAAGCAAAAATTTGTTCATCAAAGAGTTAACAAATGTAACTCCAGTCACTATAGCTTACTAGTAAAACATTTAAGATAATGCTCGCAGGGCCTGGCTAAGGCCGCCAGGAGTCCTAGGCCTATAATTTATCGGCAGTCCCTTAAACAGTTAAATATTATTTACACCATCATACACCATGCTTTTTCGATTTAATAGTAGTAGCGCAATAATTGATGTTTATAAGAAGATGATCTCCTTCCAAAAGATTAACTTTTATAGCTGCTTTAGGGGCAGTTGTTAAAAAATACGCCAGTGTCTTTGTTTTATCTCCGACCGTAGCAAAAACACTGCAGTAGCGTCTTTGCAACAATGAGGGTGAAAAAATTAATTTTTCATTAAGTTGCAATGCGTAGCAAATTGACTGTCTTAGAAAGTGTCTCTGATATGTTGTACGTGCTTTACTTTTTCTTTTTGCTGATTGCCATATATTTTTCACTTAAACGTTTTTACTAGCTAGCAGAGGCGTAGCTAGGGTTACCAGCGCCCGGGGACAACTGAAGATTTTGCGCCCCCCCTCCACCTCCCCCTAAAAAGGGAAAGGGCAAACCCATAAAAGTTCTTCAGAAAACTGTAATATCTGAAAATTAAAAAAATTTTTAAATAAAAAAAAAGTGATTAAAAAATACAATTATTTAAAATACGTTAAATCCCCCACCCCCTTCCTTTCTTGATTGCATTTTGGCTTGTTTGCCGATTACAGCTACTTTCTTTTAACATCAAAACCTTCTGTACCATTTGTCCATAGAACGCCATACCATTTACTCATAGAAGCCCATTATCAACGTAATTCGTTATGTGAAAAAAGTGATAGAAATAATCTGAGGACAAGTTTTAAGAATAAAACATTTTAATTCATTAACTGACAATTTTCTATTTTAAAAAAAAAATTCCCTTTTAACTCTCCACATTCAGGCGGGCTTTAGTCCCTACCATTGGGGGGTGGGCATATGTCAGTGATACAAAAATGTTTTATCCTTCTTCAGCAGTCGAATTAACTATATTTAATATTTATGTCAGGTCAAAACTAATTTATACTTGCTTTACCATGTATTTCGTATAGTGATTTGCACTTCGATAGATTATGCACACCAGCTAATAATGAATGTACGTATGATGGCATTTATTTTCTACAATTCGAATATTTTACTGACCCGATTACCAAACTGATCAAAATGAATTTTTTTCGGGCTTTTTTTTTCTGGCATTTGAAATATAAGACATTTTGAATTCTTTTCCAGTTACTGATATCAACTTTTTTTTTTTTTTTTTCCGAGAAGATGCTCAAAACTTGTATTATTTCTTGCATTATTACTTGTAAAAATATAATTAAAAGAACAACCTTAAGCACTGAAAAATTTTAAACACGCATTTTTATTTCAAAAAATCATAATTAGCATTCAGCAATATAGAAAACTGCAAAAGTACAATATTTCTTACCTTAACTTGAAGGTTCTCTTGGGAAGGAGAACCAGAAACGCAGACTTTAAAGCAGTTTCTATTTAAATATGCAGCTTTTTAAAAAGACGAGTACAGCAGATTATTACTATATAAGGAATGAAAGACTAAGTAGAATCATATGAGAAAAAAATATCTCACGTTGACATTCAGTTCTCTTCAAATGTCCCCGAATTACGAGAGAGCATCCAGACAGTGGCGGCTCGTGGGTTATTTAAATGGAGGTTCACAAAACAAATGTCGAAAATTAAATAGGCAGATACAACGCACCTTACAAATTAAAATATATTTGCGTTTCCAGCAGTTAAAGGAAAACAATGCACGCAACTGAAAGAAAACAAGTAATATTTTGTCTTACATTTCGTCACCAAGATAAGTGTTAGCAAAGGTACAAGTCTTGATTCATTTTATTTCAATTTTTTGTCAAAGGATAGTATTGAAAATTGTCCCTGCTTTAGCTCCGAAACACTTCTTTTGCTCCCATCTTAATTATTTACACTAGTTTCTAAAAAAAAAAATATTTTAGTGGAAAAGGGATAGAAATGAAGAAAATAATAAGAAAATGAAATAAAAATGGATTAACTAACCGAACGTAACAAACCAAGGAAAATCCGGAAGAGATAACCGCAAAAAATGTCCCTTGTCCACACCGAAAATGTGCGAACGGAATGATATCAGAAGAGCCGTACTGCTTCTTAATTCTCTCCGCTTCTGTTCTCAGAGAGCGGATCAGAAGGGAATTTTTCCGTTCGCACGAGCGATCGATTAAAGGCTGTACTGTAGAACCTACACTACAGTGCGTTAGCCATAATAAGAGTATTTTAATAATAGTGGGGGAAGAGAGTAAAACTGACGTTTTAAATTCACAAAAATCTAGAAGTGTACTTAATATTTAAAAAAATAATAATTTGTCAATGTGTTTATTTTATATTAGCTGAAGTACCCGCCGTTGACGGGTTAGTATAAAAAAAAAAATGAATGCAAATTTCAAAAAGCAAGAACTTTCGTTAGCATTGTAGGAGTACACAGAATGGATGTAGAATGTTGCCAAAGTAAAGAAAGCGAAGTTATAATTTTTATGTATATTGTTTATTTGCCAGGAGAGGACAGCTCGCGTCACTGAATGTGTCGCTTAGAGCTACATATGCGTCCTTCCCGGAATTTCCCGCCACAATTTGGAACCTCATCAGAAGGTGGGGGGGGGGGGCTTCTGAATATTGGCACCCCTCGGAAACTGCTAGCGACCGCTGAGAGGACTTTCGGAACCAAGGATTTAACGTGCACGTACACTGCATGTACACTGTGGTCTTTAGTGGTATGCCGGTATCGAACCCTCAACCTTCCGGTTACGAGTCCAACGCCTTAACCACTGGGCTACCACGGCCATATGTACATTGTTAAAATATTACAGGTTAGAGAGTAACTTAGTAATATTATTTCATTCGCTTTAGTCGTAATTATGTGATGAGCGGACGAATATTTCCGCATATTGAAATAATTTTCGCAAAATCTCAAAATCTAATCAACATTTTTGTAAAATTGGAACCCTAGAATTTAAGTTGAGTTGAAAATCATGTCACCAAATTTCGTTTCATTCTCTGCAGTCTTTATTTCGTGATGCTGGAACAAAAATTTCAGCATTTTAAAACGATTTTCACAAAATCTCAAAATGTAATCAAAATATTTTTTAAATTCAACACCTATAAATTAAGATTGGCAACTACCTATCATATCACCAAATTTCGTATTAGTCGTTATTACGCGATGCTTGAAGAAATATAACCACATTTTGAGAGAATTTTCACAAAATCTCAAAATCTAATCAAAATGTTTAAAAAATTGGACACCTATACTTTATGTTGAGCAACATCATGTGACAAAATTTCATATCATTCGCTTTAGTCATTATTATGTAATGCGTGAACAAAAGTTCACTCAGTTTGAAACAATTTTCGCAAAATTTCAAAATCTAATCAAGATTTTTTAAAAATTCGACGACAATGTTTTAAGTTGAGTGACCACCAATCATGATACCAAATTTCATTTCAATCGCTTCGGTCGTTTTTACGTGATGCTGGAACACAAATTTACGCAGTTTGAAAGGATTTTCACAAAATCTCGAAATCTAATGAAGATTTTTTAAAAATTCGACGCTTATGTTTTAAGTTGAGTGACCATCTATCATGACACCAAATTTCATATCATTCGCTTCACTCGTTTTTACGTGATACTTAAACAAAAAAGCGTCACGGACAGAATGACAGACAGACAAACTTTTTTTTAAATTTTTGAATTCCAAGAAGTGTACTGAAAAGTCTAATTTTATTTATATAGATATTTTACTTTGGGGCTTCACGTACTCATCTCCTCAAATGGATGAGCCGCCACTGCATCCAGAACGTAATTTATGACTCAAGTACCGGATGATAGTACATAATAGGTGGTCTACGCGTAGACATAATGAATACACTGAAACCTCTGGACGATAGTCTTCCGGCAACAAGGTAACTGAGGAGTCAAAAAATTTACGACTGATTTCTTGCACTTTCTAGATAAACATACACGGGTTATTGAAAAATATTTTGCCTCATGTTCAATTTGAAGACTGAACTGTGGGCCACAGCTTTAATGATTCCAGCTTTGATTTTTGATAATGATTGTATAAAGAATAAATTTTTATTAATGAATGTTAAAAATCAAGTTTAAATTTATCTAAAATACAAGATTGTTTAAATAATTTAAAAATAATAATTTTACACTAGTATAGTGATCGGTGAATCTTTTATACGTTCTTATTAGAAATAATACTGCATTTTATTATACTAATAAGAGTTATATTAAAAGTTGCGTTATTAATTACCAAACGGGTGGATCGTACACAGGAGCGCCCCGACACAGTAAGCAAGATAAGCAAGGGGCGCCGTCTTCGGAGAGGCGCTATTTTGAACTCAAAACTGAGAAAAACTTTATCTGAATTTAAGAGAGTATTTTGGGTTTGAGAATCCATTCTCTATTACCGATTAATCATATATATAGGCTTTTTTTTTTTTTTTTTTTACCATGACTAATGCATAAAAGTTTGATTTGTAACACCATAAATATCCAAAACGTAATCCTCCAAGATCATTCTAAAAGTTTGGGAAAACTTGAGTAATGTTTTGACCTTGATAAAATACTGTAAACAAGAATTCTGGAACATCCTAGGAATATAGTCAGAGACAGAAATGGCCAAATATAAAAAACGCAGTTACACGACACAGAAGCCCTCAAGAGAGAAGAAAAAAGGAATGGGGAAGCTCAACTCGATTTCCAAAGAAAATCTTCTGAAATAGCTACAAACATTTCCTGTACAAGTCATTGTGAAAAGTTTGATTATAACTTTATAAAAAAATTCATTTGTGATTGTTCTATTTTTTTTTCTTTTTCTGTCAACAAATAAAAATACAAACACAACTCCTTTTTTTTCTTCTAAAATTTCGTAACATCGATTTGGCGCCCCTTTGGTGCTGCGCCCGGGGACAGATGTCCCCCCTTGCCCCCCCCCTAGCTACGCCACTGCTAGCTAGTATTATCTAAAATAATTCTGACGGTGAGTTCTCCACGACAATATATTTAATTCTATTCGATCATTTAATGCCCCCTAAAAATCTGGGGGGACCCTAACCTGTGGCCTAGTTGGCCTGTGCGATAATAAGCCTACATGCACGTGCTGTTGAAATTATTGCGTACATTTAGCTGTCATTCTGCAACACCATGCATGAAGACATGACATTTGTAAAATGTGATTCATCATAGCTATTACAGTATTCGCACATAGCACAATACTCCGAAAACGTGACGCTAATTTCAAAATTACAATTTTCTTCGTCACTTTAAAATCTTCCGTCTTGCAAACACCCTCCCCTCCTCTCCTACAAAAAATGTCATGCCATACGCGTCGATTATAAAACACTTTTAGCGCCAAATTTGGCAAGATTTAGGACACAACCCCTAAAAAGATTATCAGAATTATTGTTGCTTTGAGAGACCCTGTAAAAGTTATTTCTATACTTTAAAAGAAGAGTAAGGTGTTATAAATGCCTGTATACTTATCTTATTGTGCTTGAAATGGATTGACGTCTTAAACTGTGTGCCACATAGATCGTAATGTATTGGAATTTTTTAGAGTAATCATGTAAAAGAACTAAAAATGTGTGTGGTGCGTACACTCTTTTGTTAAAAAACATTATTTTATAAACCTGAAAAATATGCATAGATTTTGCGTTGTTTGACATAGATCTACGTTTCTAATATGAACTTTACTTTGTTCTATGGACAGTTGTTGTTTAATGTATCAAAATTGTTTTAAGTGCTCTTGTAAAAGAATTAGTCAAGCTTTTCAATAGGGTAAATGGCATATTACATGGAAATAGCATACATAAATTTCGTAGCAATCATGCACATTTTCGGCTTAGAGCACGGACGGACAGAAGATTTTGTTGGAAAGTGTTAAAACGTGTATTTGTGCAAGCAAAATAAATCTTTATTTTTCTGCAAATATATTCTAAAAAGGAATTTTCTTTTTCAAGAAATATTCTAGTATGTAAATATATTTTCAAAATATGATCTATTTGAAACTGCACTGCTGCGAGAATAATCTAATTAATATATACATACTCATATATATGTATATATATAAACCTTGCATTTTTTTGTGTGTCATGTTTAAAAAATTACTTTTTGAGTAATTAGTTGTTGCAGTGAAAAATCCCACCACTTTTTAAAATCATGCATTGAAAAAAATATAAAAATGTTTTTAAGCGTTAATGAAAAAATTAAAAGCATTGTGGAAACGACATCTGTGAAACATATCTGCAATGTTTCCAATTTGTATCGTGCATAACTTTGCATATGCTTATCAGTTAATTTATTTTAAATCAATATTTCAAACAAAAATGCCATGTTCTGTCATCGCCAAAGATATATAAAGTTAAGAGAAAAAATGAATCGACTAGAATTGCAACGGACTGAATATGCATATTGCAATCCAGCATTTTTTTTTCTTTTTCTGCAGCTTAGTTAATTAAATTAGTATAAAAATCAAGGAATTTGTTAAATTTTTACCAATTCAGATATGCTCGGTATAACAACTCAGTATAATCGTGATGGAACACGTGAAACCTATTGCATTCTAAAATTGAATGCTTCAGACGATAATTCATCTCTCTGAAATTTCTTTGCTTTTAAATATTGAGAATTTGGGCTGAGATCTCTTTTTTTCTTCCCCTCTGAACGGTTTCGAATCGTAACCGTGGCTGATCAGTTGACAGCTTAATTTAGTGATTAAAATTTTTCTAATGGGATTCACGCCAACAGATTCCACGTTGCATCTCAACTTAACTGGCATCCAAGCCAGAATAAAACGCGCGACCCACAACCACTTTTTTAAAGAGACACATTTGATGATTCAAATTTAAATACAATATAGGGAAAAAGGTCTTTTTTTCTCACCCTGATTCAACTTGTTCTGCCGATCGCAGAGAGTAGGGATTCTGTGCACATAGAAGCCGCCATGACAGGCGCTGCTACTGTATGTAGGAGAAAACGGATTAATTGGAGCATGCGCCGCAGGCCTACCGTGGCGCTCGCGTAGCTTGTCGGGGAAAGAGAGCGGTGCTTTGAAAATTGAATTTTATTGGGAATGACTCCGAGCAAACATTCTCACTCTCCCCCTTCCTTTTCGGAATAATTATTTATTACTTGTAGGTAAAGCCCGTTGTGGAGCCAATTGCAACGGGGCGCTAGGGAAAAAAAAAGAAGTTTGGCAAAAAATTGTTTTTAAAGAATCAGGGCATTATGCAGACGAAAATCTGGATAATTTCTGGGTGTCTGTGACAGGTGCTAACTGCTTTACTGTGTTAGAACAATTTTCTGGAGCTAAAAAATTCAAAAATCGCTCAAATTTGGAACACGGTGGATTTTAATAATTTTAAAGTGGCACGTCTCTCCCCCGCCCCCCAAAATACATTTATATATATATATATATATATATATATATATAAAAGATGTAACACTCTTTAATTCTATTAGAGATAAGTGGGAAATGTAAATTGAAAAAAAAAAAAAAAAAATGATTACGTGTAAAAAAAGTTCCAGTCTTTATTTTTCAAAAAGTTTCACTTTACATATTTGTATTTAGTGAAATTTGCTCCATACACTTATCAAACGAAAGTAGTAAAGGCAGGTTTGTATGCGGCAGAAGTGACGTCATAAGGGGGCGGGGCCGGAGTTGGTTTCCTTCTGCTGGTTGAGTTGAGTTGTTTACTTCCTGGATGTGATGTCTGCTATTAGTTTCGTTTTTATTTACGTGAAAGGTTACGAAAGTATTTCTTTACAGGGTGGCAACACCGAATTTCTTTTCACGGGAATGGCAACGGGGTTTAGTTTCGGTATGGGACTTGGAATTTTTCGCAGTTTCTTTGGCCAGAATTGTACAATTTGCTTTTAATTTATTTTAGTTAATTTTATTTAGTTATTAATTGATTAATTAATTTTAGTGCTGCCTTTGAATTTTTAGTGCTGCCATCTTGTGTTATGTTTAGGAACTACCTTTTTAGTTTTCGAATGGGACTTAGAATCTTTTAGAGCTTGGAACTGATTTTAATGATTTATTTAATTACTGAATTTTAGTTAATTTATTTAATTATTAATTAATTAATGTTAGTGCTGCCATCTATTATTGAATTTAGAAATAATTTATGGACTTGGATTTATTTTTAAAAATTATTTTATTTCTACTTGTCGGCAGTGGGATTCGAACCCCGCACCAATGGGTGCGGAGTCCGAGGCCCTATCGACCTGGCTAGTTGGGCCCCGACTTAAAATCGCTAAAGATTGAAGTGTTTTTAACACGCTTTTATTAGCTTCACCTGTATGTATGTTTGTATGCTTGTAACCGACTCCTTTAGACTCGATTTTGACCCACTTTAAACGGACAGATTTAATTCAAGCTTTGTACATTTATCAAGAACCGGTGACAATACAATAATCATATAAGATTATCCTGATCAGGATCGCCAGGATTAAATAATTTCCTCATTTCTTATCCTGATTGAAAGTAGAACACTTCCAAACATTACAATCTTAAGAAAACCCTTTGTTACTGTGGCCGTGGTTGTATAGTGGTCAGTACATTGCGTTGTGGCCGCAATAACCCAGGTTCGAATCCTGGTTACGACAATATTTTTTTTTTTCTTTTACAAAATATCGTCATCCATCACATTATGGAAGAGTTGAGTACAAGAACATGTTAAGGCCATTCTTTTTAACACGATTTTATTTGTTGATTAGAGACCTATTTTTCCTCTTTAGTGAGAAAGGTAGCATTTAACTGCAGGCTGATTTTGGTGCACAGCAGGGGCGTAGCCGGAGGGGGGGGGCTCAGGGGACTTCTCCCATCCCCAAATGGGGCCCTTTACTTAGCTTACGATTTCATATTTAGCTTACAATTGAACTTTAACTTTAAATTTGATACCCAGCCCACCAATAAAATCCTGGCTACGCCACTGGTGAACAGTGAAAATAAATTATCTCTTTGTACTTTCCAACTTAGTGCTCCTTTGTGTCTTATGAGAGATATCGAAAATTAAAAATAAATTTTAAATACATACAGTTAAAAAGAACTAAAAAGCACGATTTTATAGCAAATCAAACTAAAATGTGAAAAATAAATATATAGTTTAAAAAACCAAAAAACACGCTTTAGCGATAAATTGAACTAACTAAAAGGCGAAAAATAATTCTTAATATAGAAATAAATTAATGAACGAAAACTAATATTATTGTGAAAAAAGCGTGGGGTGCTCCATATATCAGTTCTTGAGAATATTCGATCGGTACGATTAGTACAAAAATGATAGGGTCAGGTGGGGTAAAATGACCATAAATTTAGCTATTTTCAACTTTACTAAGCTACACATCTAAAATGATACAACATATTTAAAATTTTTTGACAAATATTTTACATTGGGCTATCTGACAGTAACTACAAATTTTTGTTTTTTTTCTTTTACAAACATTAAAACTGTTTGATCATTAATTCGCTTTGGCTTGTTATTATGATCATTTTACCCCATGGTGTGGGGTAAAATGATTATAGATGAAAAAATGAAACAACTCATAGAAAATGATATTATATGAATAAGATCAACTGGAAAATAGATTACAAATATTTCACTAAACAGTTTTACATGGAATTTTAATTTAGCTATCAGAACTTATAATGTCCTCCACTATCGAAATTTGGCTCATCCAGTATTTGAATTATCTGTTTAGTTTGAACTTCCTCGACATCATCATTTTCTGGCAATGTTCTTTTTTCTTCAAATAAAGATTTTGCAAAGTATTAAATTGTAAATAGCTCCTTTTCTGCAGACAAAACCTGTCCAAAAATGTTTAATAAAACTTTTACCACACTGAAGAGCCAGCAGATATATTTTCCGAAAGAGGTGTTACGTTCATGCCATTTTGAACTCTTCTTTCAACTCTTTTTAAATAAGAATTGGGATTTTTCTTCACAAAATTTCAAGAATAGCATACTTTCTTTACTTCATGGTCTTACTGTTTTTCTTCAAAATGTGCAGCAAACACATCTCTGTTAGCATTTATTTATTAATGTATGATTCCAGTATCGTAAATTTTGGGTTATTCTTCTTATTTTCAGGTAAAAATAAAAGTAAAATAACGGAATCGATTTATTTATCATGTCATTACTATTAATACTTCATAAAATATATTACAGATGAAAAAAAGAAAGCTAAAATGATACACGTGTTTTTTAAGTGAAAGCCTAGCAGTATGATCGTTTTACCCCTCTTTCTTTGAACTACTCCAAAATAAAAAATAATGCAAATATAAATTTCCTTGATACAGAAATGTATTCCTCGAGAATGATAGTAGGCTTTGTATCATCAAAATTTCAAGAACTTTAAATCACAAAAATGCTACAGCAAAGTACATTTTAGCCTTATATAGATGGAGTCAAACATGAAACTGTAAGTGTTGCCATTACATATTAAAAGAATATTACCAAATCAAATAAATTAGTTAAAAAATATTGCTTATAATATAAATGAGCTAAACAAAAATCAGTATGCCAATAAAGCAATGCATTTGACATTTACTGTCTGATTTTTATAGACTGTTCATTTTTCCCCACGTGTTCGTTTTACCCCACCTAACCCTGCAAAAAATATAGCACAAAGCACCCCACGCTTTTTTCACAATAATACTAGTTTTCGTTCATTAATTTATTTCTATATTAAGAATTATTTTTCGCCTTTTAGTTAGTTCAATTTATCGCTAAAGCGTGTTTATTGGTTTTTTAAACTATATTTAGTTTCGGAATGGGGACTTGGAAAATTTTCGCTGATAACATGCGGACTTGTGATTTTTTTCTAGAAAGTGCACGTGGGAACGTGTGTAAAACGAGTTGTAGTTAATTGGTAATTAGTGATTTTTTTCTCGAGAGTTACACACGGTAACGAGTGTGTATTGGTAAATTAAATAGCTTAATTAAGACAACTAGTTATTCCTGGGTGTGAATGAAAAACCACGTGACAGTCTTCATACGCAGAATTAACTATATTTCATTAATTAATAAGTGCGATTGAATCTGTACGTTACTCGACTTGATACATTTCCCCCCCACGTGGCTATCTTTATTGCGTGGAATTAATTAAAAGTATTTAATTAATGAATTAACCTGTTTGATTTATTATTAATGCAACATTGAAATTAATTAAACCAATTACCGTGTTAGCATATTAATAATCTGTATTAAGAGTAATTAATTAATGTAGTGTATTAACTATCGAATGTAATGTACGTGTTTAATATTCATCGAAAAGAAAATCGCTAAGTCCGAAGTAACCACGTGTTTTTTGGTTACTGCATCATCTTTCTTGCACTAACGCGTTCGGAGCATGACGGTTCGAAACCCCTGCAGGGGGCTGTGGTTCTGTTGACGCCACTGTCTGCTCGGAGGCGTGGCTACCGACTGCGCTGGCCAATCGCGGAGGGGATTACGTTAGACGGAAGGGTTGAGTTGGTTTTTATCTCAATATTTGGAGTGAATGGCAACAGTGAGAGTGGGAAAAGTTTTACATTCCAGGATTGGCAACAATGTACACTGTTAGTAGTTCACAAAAGCTTGGTGATAGATGCTGCGTATTCAGTAACACTTGCTGGATTTTTTGTTTATATTTTTAAAAGATGTCTTCCCGCAAACAATTATGGCTGGATGGTTATGGATGGGTGAGTACTTTTCTTTATTTATTTTTAATTATGATAGCATGATTGAATATGTTAATACTGTTCTTAGAAGCGTCGGAAGTGACGTCATCAAGGGGCGTGGCCGGAAGAGACGTCACGAATGGAGTTGAGTTATTTTCCTCCTGTATGGTTGAGTTGTATTCCTCCTGTATAGTTGAGTTGTATATTTGCTGGATGTGTTGTCTGCTCTTAGTTTCGTTTTATTTTCGTGAAAGGTTACGAGGGTATTTTTTCACAGGGTGGCAATACTGAATTTTTTTCACGGACTGGCAATGGGGTTTAGTTTCGGTATGGGACTTCGAATTTTTAGCGGATTCTTTGGCCATAATTGTACAATTTGCATCAGCTTTTAATTTATTTTAGTTAATTTTAATTAATTAATTTTAGTGCTGCCGTCTGATATTGATTTTTAGTGCTGCCATCTAGTGTCATGTTTAGGAACCACCTTTTTAGTTTTGGAATGGGACTTTGATTCTTTTAGAGTTTGCAACTGATTTTAATGAATTATTTAATTAATGAATTTTAGTTAGCACTAAAATTTCAATGGCAGCACTAAAAATTCAATACCAGACGGCAGCACTAAAATTAACTAAAATAAATTAAAAGCTGATGCAAATTGTACAATTATGGCCAAAGAATCCGCGAAAAATTCTAAGTCCCATACCGAAAGTAAACCCCGTTGCCATTCCGTGAAGAGAAATTCAGTATTGCCACCCTGTGAAAAAATACCCTCGTAACCTTTCACGAAAATAAAACGAAACTAAGAGCAGACAACTCAACCATACAGAAGGAAAACAACTCAACCAGCAGGAGGCAAACAACTCAACTCCACTCGTGACGTCACTTCCGGCCACGCCCCCTTGATGACGTCCCTTCCGCCCACTTTTTCTACGCATAATCCCATGCATACATAGTATAACCCTTATAGTGTGGGCTACGACGATGCTCTGTTTAATACACAATTTTCTTCAACTTTGAGAATTATATGCAACATACCAAATAACACGGGCCTAATAACATGTAAAACTTGGCATATTTCATGAGTTGATAACCCTTTGCGCACATTCTTTTTTTTTTTTTTTTTTTTTTTTTCAGAAATAAATTGATTGGAAGGAACTTAGTAGTTTTTAGAAGAGATGGTACTTATACTTTCTTCTTTACGTGTTCCGATGGTAGTAAATTCTTAAAGTATAACGAACTTGGAGTAATTTTCTTAGAAAAAATTATTGATTTACCATGCATTTCTTAATCCCACCAGGAAACCTTACGATAATCGGCTGATTTTTTTCTTTTTTATAGAAGTTCCAAGTAAACCTACTTAGAACATTTTACAAGACTGTTTTGAGTTATGGAATTTGCGTACTTTTGGATGATATGAACTTTTTCTGAAGTAACAGTTAATTTGCACCTGCAAAAATTTACCTTATCAGCCTTAACGATCGACATTAGTATATTTTACATATTTTAGCAAAAAAGACACATTTTCAACAAAAAACACATTTTTCTTTTTTCAATTCTTATCGCCCCCCAAAAAAGTTATCTCACAAAAATTTACCTTTTTAGCCTTAACGATTAGTATTTTTATATATTTTTTGGCCAAAAACAAACAGAATTTTCAGCAAAAACACATTTTTTCAACGTATACCTCAAAGGTATCCAATGTGTAGCTCACCCTTTATAGTGTTCTTCGACGGTGCTGTTTTTACTAAGGTGGCGTAGAATTTGGTTCAGCTGAAAAACTCATCGAGGGCATCGTAACTCCTAAAAACGCTTTCGCATACTGTTACAGCTAATACACGATGTGTTACATTCGTTTGGTCGTTTCAGTGTCGAAAAATATTTTCGGGACTGAAACGAACAAACACGACATGGAAATAAACACCTCGTAATTTAGCCGTGTCAGAGTATGCAAATAAGCAGAAAGACATTTTTAGAGAGATATACCGCCTGTGAGATGAGTTTTTCAGCTAAGCCAAATTCTACGCCACCTTAGTAAAAACAGCACCGTCGAAGCACACTATAAAGGGTGAGCTACACATTGGATACCTTTGAGGTATACGTTGAAAAAATGTGTTTTTGCTGAAAATTCTGTTTGTTTTTGGCCAAAAAATATATAAAAATACTAATCGTTAAGGCTAAAAAGGTAAATTTTTGTGAGATAACTTTTTTGGGGGGCGATAAGAATTGAAAAAAGAAAAATGTGTTTTTTGTTGAAAATGTGTCTTTTTTGCTAAAATATGTAAAATATACTAATGTCGATCGTTAAGGCTGATAAGGTAAATTTTTGCAGGTGCAAATTAACTGTTACTTCAGAAAAAGTTCATATCATCCAAAAGTACGCAAATTCCATAACTCAAAACAGTCTTGTAAAATGTTCTAAGTAGGTTTACTTGGAATTTCTATAAAAAGAAAAAAAAAATCAACCGATTACCGTAAGGTTTCCTGGTGTGATTAAGAAATGGTAATTCAATAATTTTTTCTAAGAAAATTACTCCAAGTTCGTTTTACAATCCAATGTTGGTAGCAGGTGGGGGGGGGGGGAGATGTATCAAGTTGAGTACCGCACAGATTCAATCGCTCTTATTAATTAATCGTGAAATACCGTTAAATAATCCTGCGAATGAAGATTGTAACCCACGTGGTTTTTTCATTCACATTCAGCAATAACTAGTTGTCTTAATTAAACTATTTAATTAGTCAATACATACTCGTCACCACGTGTAACTCTCGAGAAGAAATGACAATAATTAATTACTGATTAACTACAACTCGTTTTGCACTGGTTACCACATTCCGCTTTCTAGAAAATATTACAAGTCCGCATGTTATCAGTGAAAATTTTCCCTCCCAAATCCCCATTCCGAAACTAAAAAACACTTCAATCTTTAGCGATATTAAGGGCCCGATTCAAACGAAACAGAGTTCTATCGTTTTCCGTTGCGATCGCGTTAATTTTCCATTGATTCCTATTCAAGTGAAACCTGTCTATCGCTTTTGGATCACGTGACACTGCGATCGGTGTTTTGCTATCGCTTTTTCAAAAGCGATCGTTTTCGAGAACATGGTGGACGTACTCTTGATAAGAAGATTACAACAACAACGAAGACTCTTTATTTAAAATTATGAAGCAATCCGTTGGAATTATCAGACAGGGAATTCTGCAAAAGATTTAGGCCTGCGGAAAGCTGAATTTTCCCGCAGAACAGAATTTCTGTAGGGTTTATTTTCTGTCGGCCCTCGAGTTCCACTCTAGCAGACACTACGATGCAGGCGCCATCTATAGTCCTTATTTTAAATCGTTTATTGCTCGGTACATTTGATGTTTGAAACAGCGCGAAAAAACACACGAATAACGAATAATTTCTCGCTAAAATAAGCATCCTAGCAGCCCTCCTAAACAAATACAAATATTCATACCATTATATTAAGGATGTCTTTGATTGTTAATTGTATATCAGAACATAAAATATATAGTAATTCTACCCCTCCATTATAATTATAAACAGCTTCTCTGCTACAGAAAAATAAAATGTAGTAGGCAAACTAGAGAACAATTATTATTCGATAATTCGAACAATTCGACATGATAATTATGACGAACAATACTATTATTAATAATTTTCTAAAAAAAATCTTCATAAATTAAAAGTGTATTTCCATGATTATAAACTTACAAAAAATATTAACCTAAACCAGTTAAAATTTTGAAACATTAACCTACAATACTGTTGGGGAAAAAAATTAAGACACAGCCTGTTGTCCGTTGCAGCTCAAACATAAATAAATAAACAGTTAGTAGTCGCCATTAAGTTAAAAGTTTTTTCCAGAGAAAGATGCGATTTTTTTATTGGAGACGACCGATCGCGTTTCGTTTGAATCGGGCCCTAAGTCGGCGGCCGACCGGGGCCATCGCTAAGCAACGGGCCTGCTTATGAGTTGCCATCCCTAAAAATGAGTTTATCATTGAGGCCTGTTTTCCCCAGTCACAGTATTCTGTTTTATTATTCTAAGTATTATAAATGTTATATTATTTTATTATTTTAAAACAATTTTTTTATATTTTTGTCGTACTAAAGAACTTTAGATGTAGGTAATCGTTTTGTGAATCTTGCGCCATTTTCTTTCATGAAAATTTATCCTAAAATTCGAACATTTTGCTCTGAATGTAAAGGTATGTGAACGCTTATAACGTATTTAGAAATTCTAAAAATATGTATGTAAATCATGTTTAGTGAACAATTACTCATGTGTTATTTATAAATAAATTATTTTAATCAGAAACCGTATTACTTGAGTAGTTTTTATTCTTGTAAATAAGCATGACGTTGTGATACTAGTTAGACAATTTAATTTTGCCAGTAGAAAATGTTATTTATCAGTTACTAGCTAAAGTACCCGTTCTTCGCACAGGAATGAATGGACTTTTTGATATTAAGATTTGTGGTGATTACTATTCATTGTAATAAACAGATATAGCAAAATGGATATCGCGTTATATTGTGTCCAATAATCATGCATACCGAATTGCAATGCCATCGTTTGTACGGTGCAGAAGGCCATGCGGCGTAGCGCAATCTAGTGGCGAGTTTTAGCAAAACGGATACGGCGAAAATATTCTTCGCATTCAGATATCGATGTATACGAATTTTCATGACTATCGGCTGGACAGTCCTGAAGTTCATGTGTTGACGCCACATCTAGTGGTAAGTTATAGGAAAATGGATAGCGCCAAACTCTTCCCCGTGTTCAAATATCTATGTATACCAATTTTCATAACGATCATTTGCAAGAAGTGATACACTGCAGGGCCATCTAGTGGTGAATTAAAGTAATGATTTGCTACAGCGCCGTCAAGTGGCGAGTTATAGCAAAATGGATAACGCCAAAATATTCTCATTGTTCAAATAGCTATGTATACTGATTTTCATAGCGACCGTTTGAATGGTCAAGAATTTGGCCTGCTGCAGCGTCATCTAGTGGCGAGTTAAAATAATAATGCATTGGAGTGTCATCTAGTGGTGAGTAACATCAAAAGGAACGCAGTTAGAATATATTCTGCGTGCTCAAATGTGTAAGTATAAAAAATTTTATGCCGATCGGTCGAACGGTATAGAAGTTGATGCGTTGTAGCGCCATTTAGCGGCACGTTACAGCAAAATGGATAGTGAAAAATATTCTCAGTGTTCTAATATTCGCGTGTACCAAATTTCATTGAAATCGGTTGGACGCCATTTGCATAGCAAACGGCTAAACGGAATAGAATTCGACGTTGTGCTGCGGCACCAAGTGGCAAGTTAAGGAAAACGGATAGCATAAAAACCTTCTCCATCATACCTCCATATACTTAGGTGAACCAAATTTCATCGTGCAACGGTGCTCAACGGTGCTGGAGTTTTTCAACCTCATAAACACATACCAACATTCATTTTTATCTATAGCCAGTGTTATTATATATACCAGTCTCAAATAAAATCCAGTTTCAAATCTAAGCCTCGCTAAAGTGCCAACATACGCCATTTTGCAAGAGTTTTTTCAGGGAATCATTCGAAGCATTGACTTAGCACCAATACATATGGGAAATGGTTCGACCGCAAGAGAGTAAAGCACGCATTTATTTGAAAAGTGGAATCCCTTAATACAGCCGAATTTTTTAAAATTATCAACTATAATGTGTTTTATTCATCGTTACTCCGATGTACTAAATGAGAAGATTTCAATTTTCTGAAATTTGGCGGAATTCCCCCAACTTAAATCAATGTACTCAATTGACGAGAATTCCGAAGTTAGATCGCTTGAAATCCCTTAATAACTGCATTATTTCTTCACGGATCAATTTAACGCTGTATTCTAATAAAACCTTTGCACTTGTTTTCAAAAATCTATTTCCTAAAGCTCTCAATAAATTGCGCCAAGCCGAAAACTGTGCAAACCGCTAGAACTCACTTACTCAAAATCGATATTTCAGCCACTTTATTTTTTCGCTAAACTAAAAAACTTTACACATTAGCCTCGGAAATCTTCAATTCTTATTGTTTTGCGTATAAAACATTTCATTCCTGCTCTGATTTCCCACGCACACGATATTATAATTTAAAAAAAATAACCTTACGAATATAAACTAACAAAAAAAAATCATTATTATTCTTTTACTAGCTGCTACCCGCGACTTCGTCCGCGTCGGCTTTAGAATTAGGTCCCGACAGAAATGTAGCATGTGTGAATAACAAATATCGTTGCGACAAAAGGAACTGCATTTAAATATTATTTGCTTTTTACTTGTTTCAAATGAAGTATAATGCATGTTAGTATACTTCATTTAAAATAAGAGAATATGCACAGAGTTACTAAATTTAGATTTTTTTCAGGCATTTGGCGAATAGAGACAGTTATGACACTATTTACGAACTGTTTTGTAAAAGAAATATTTATGCTATATGCATGAATTTTAGTGTATGTTAATCAAGAATAGAGCAGCTTTCTATTAGTGAAAAAGTTTGAGAATCGGTTCTGTAGTTACAGAGATACACAGAGAGCGTAATATATTAGAATTATTTTGAGTGTTCCTGTAAAGGAACTATTTATGCTACATGCATGAATTTTAGCCTATAATACTCAAGAATAGTGTAGCTTACTATTAGTAAGAAAAGTTTAGGAATCGGTTCAGTACTTACAGAGATGCACATAGAGCGTAATGTAACTCTTATTAGCATCCCTGTAAAAGAACTATCTGTGATATATGCATTAAAGGTAGCCTATAACACTTAGGATGCCACCAGTGTCTAAGAGGTTCTGTTCTCAAAACTGCAAGGCGGGAGGTGCCAGGTTCAAACCCTGGTCGCACCTGTCAACCTAGCCAGTAGTAGATAAACGAGAGTTCACCTCATGCGGATCCCATGTTAATTCTGCGGATCCGTTCGGATGCTTTTCCTGGGTCGAGAGAGAGAGGGGGGCGTGGTCGGACCGGATGTGGGGAGCGGATGCTAAGACCGGATGTTCAAAGGACTGATAAGATTTTTTTTCCTTTTTTTCAAATAAGGGGACTTGTAATTTTTTCAGACTTTAAGATATTTTTGAAATAAGGGGACTTGTAATTTTTTCAGACTTTAAGATATTTTTGAAATAAGGAGACTTGTAATTTTTTCAGACTTTAACAAATTTTTCAAATAAGGGGACTTGTAATTTTTTCAGATTTTCACATATTTTACAAATAAGGGGACTTGGGAAAATTTACAGATTGCAATGCATTCTCTCATGAAAAATAAGGGACTTTAACATTTAGCATCAAAATAAGAGACTTTGACATAATTTTAAATAAGCTATACTTTATGAATTAAACCTGAAATAAAAAATATTATTATAAAATGAGGACCCACCAGCCGCCCGGTAGAACGTCTACCGCCTCATTTCAAATAAAAATTTTTACTATGCTTTTCCACGTCACGCTAGCCTCGCATGAATGGAGACAGGGCGTAGCACAGCAGACGCGTTGTTGTTTTTGTTTCTTTAAATAATAATTAACTATGTGGAGCAAAGAAATGAACAACATCCCCAGGAGGATTTAGTTTTCTTTACCATTTAGTAATAGAACCAATGCAAATTGAATAAATGTTGCTTAATACATACTTCTAATGTTTAGCTAATTTTTGTATACTGATTATAGCATATATTTAATAAGTAACAGTTTACTAGAATATTAAAGTAGGGTTTAGGATACCCATACATTTTCTACAAATTTCTTCTACTGTTAGGGAAGTGAGAAAATTATACCATAGAACGATTTTAGTACCTATAGTTTTTACAAATAATGATTTAGATAGTGTATGAACTTTTTTATCTAAACATTTTTTTTTCTTAAGAGATTTTTACCCAAGTTTTAATTTTAAGTTAAATAATTAATTTTACAACATTTTTTTTTTAATCAAATGTTTTTAATTTTAAGTTAAATAATTTTACAACAAATATTTTTTTAATTAATTTTACAACAAATATTTTTTTAATCAAGAGTTAATTTATTTTTTAACCAAGTTTTAATTTTAAGTTAAATAATTTTACAACAAATACATTTCTAAATTAATTTTTTAACCAAGTTTTAATTTTAAGTAAATAATTAATTTTACAACAAATTTTTTTTAATCAAATGTTTTTAATTTATCAAGAAAAAAAAATTAATCAAGTGTTTTTAATTTTTAGCTAATTTTTTGTATATCCTATTTTTGTTAAGTAGCCGTTTAACATTAAAGTAAGGTTTAGGATGCCCATACATTTTCTACAAATTTAATCTACTGTTAGGCAAGTGAGAAAATTATACCATAGAAAGATTTTAGTACCTACAGATTTTACAAATAATGATTTGGATATAGTCTTATTTTCTATTGCGAGAAAACCACTTTAGCCATATATCCCCCAAAACTCAAGTTTTGATATACGAAATGTGTGAATACGCGTTAGATCCCCTTAGAAAGTCCTCCTACCAAGGCACCCCTCATCCTAGACAGATACCCCCGCGTGCAGGTTTGCCTTAAAACACAAACAAACAAAGTATTTATCTAAACATATTTTCTTACCAACACCTTTTTGATAGATTTTAGACAGCGATTATACTAGCTTATATTTTCTATAGATCAATTAGAGAAAAAATTGCATTTTTAGTAATCCTACAAAACATTTTTACTGTATATCCCAAGTAGAGTAACTTGATTTATAGAATTTCAAAACGATACGAGTTAGATTGTTTATGTGCAACACTAATTTCAGTTTGACTATGAAAGCATAATTTTATACATGTATCAAGCTTTTGAGTGGTATGCACTTAGCATATTTTATAGAAAGGTGAGCATAACTAGCATAAACTTTTAGACTGGGTAATACTATTGTTAGAAAGTTGAACTATTGGAAATAAAAATTGAAGATTCGTTTTAGCACAATTGCATGCACAGTTTTATACCGCATGTACATAAATATCTTTCAATACTTAGATAGTTTAAATCGCAAATCATTACTTAAACTAAAAAATACAAGGTTTTTACTTACGTGAAGGGACATCGTTCTAAATCTTCTAGTCTTGGACAAAGTACCACAATCTATACGGCTAGCAAGACCGGAACATAGAGAAATGATTTAAAATACATTATCCCTAATTCCCGATCCAACTAGCACATTTTCATTAATTTTTATCCTTATATGCTGAAAACAGACATAATATTTTGACACTAAAAAAACAAAACACATTTGAAGATATTAAACGCTTTAAAAGTAATTTTTTTTCTTATAACAATTTACCAGATTCACAATACTATTTTATGTAGGATAAAATTAGTTAGCAAGCGAAAATTTAATCTTAGTTAGAATTTACTGAAATACAAATACCATGCATGCCTTATTTTCTATTAGGAGAAAGCCCTCAAACCCCAGTTTTTTTATACAAACTGCATAAAGTACTTCTACCGATAATGCTATTAATATTAATTACACTGGATTACCAACTTAAAATTTCGCAAAACACCAAAATACAGAAAAACATACATTAACAGTAAGCAAAAAAAAATCACACTTAAAAGTACAACACATCAAAAGTGGAAAATATAATTACCACATAATTATTTTCAATTAGAATTACGGTATCAACTTATATGTAACTAAAATAATAGAAAATATTACACTTAACCTGTACTTGTACACGCGAAATAATAATAATAATAAAAATACTCACATAATTAACAAAAGAATGATTGAAGTAAAATCCACGTGCATATCCCTAGTACAGCTGATAAGAAATTTAGAGATAAGAAAGTGCCTTGAAGCTCTACAGAGCCGGCTAAATAACAGTAGGCCAGTTTGCCGATAAGATAAAACCAGGGAGGGTGCTAGGGGAATACCGAATTGTGGGGACACGTGTTTCATTCTACGTTCAAAAATGGGGACTTATGGATTAAGATGTTTACTACTTAAAAACATAATCTAATTTTTACAAACGCATTGGAACTTTGTAAAGGATATCTATTGAACACGTATTAAATACATTATGATTATTCTTCTGATCGACATTATATCCTAAATTAAAATATCAAAGTTAAGCTACAACGATTAATATATTTTACGTAGTTTAGGAAACTAATGAATCATTAAATTAATTTCTGTGAAACAATTAGCAAAGATCATTATACTAAAGCAAATTATTTTTGTTAAGTTTTGATAAATAACAGTAATAAATTATAGGCATTGCAGATGAATGAGTATTCACGTATAAAATAGGTATTAAAATTATTGTTTAAAACAATTTTTAGAATAATAAACTAAAATTTTTATTTAATAACGTCATAAACTAAAATTATTAATGAAAACTTGTTAATAAATTAAACATATCAAAATTTTTACACTCAGTTTTTTTATATACTTAAATTTTACAAAGATATCCTTTTAATAAATGCATAAACTAAAACAATTTTTACAATAATAAACTAAAATTTTTATTTAATAAAGTCATAAACTGAAATTATTAATGAAAACCTGTTAATAAATTAAACTGATTACTCTAAAAGATAGCTAATCACAACATATATCAGAAAAAATATAAGCAATTATAATACCTGAAAAATACCGGACAACACTCTTGTTGCATGCGGACAAAACATCGGTCAGCTCGGCTAAAGAATTCTTAGGTATCCGTTGCAGGAGAACTTACCTACGCCCAACCTACAAACTCTACAAATTTAACGGCAACTGATTTTCTCTTATCAGGTATCACAGATCAGATAAGAGATAAGGAAGTGACATGCGCAGAAGACACGTGATAGTGACGTGTGCAAATCTGTGTTGATTGAATATCCGGTAGGTTTCTGGCAGGATGTACTATTTGCAATTAGGGGCAACTCTTAGTAACAGGCTAAGACAAGTTAGATGATGCAATATCTACTGGGTTGAGAAAGTTTTAAGGTAGAGGGCGCTTGGGTAATCACGTGATTTTTTTTTAAAGAACCAGTAAAGACATTTTAGTTAGATAAAATGGCCAGGTGTGTGTTGCGAGACTCCCTTTGCACTGTGTGCGCCTATACTTAAGACGTGTGTTTTAATTGATTTTTCGCCGAGTTTCAAAAATGTCTTTGCTTGAATCAATTGAAAATAACTTTAACATTCAATACACTCCCGAGTTTTATACTCAAAGTGATGCGGATGTGTTGCTGCAAGAAATAATACAATTGCCTTTAGATGTAAAGCCTTTGCAAAGCATTGAAAAGAAAATTTCCCCCGAGTTTTATACTGAAAGTGATGTTGATGTATTACAGCAAGAATTGTTTCAATTACCCCTGCAAAGTAGTGAAAAGAAAATTTCCTTGACTCGTAAAGTAATTACTTTTGCTGATGAAGGAATCAATTACAGTTTACCTGGAGCAACAGTCTCTGTTTACTCTTGGATACCCATTTTGCAAAAAATACGTGAAGATCTACAGAAAGTGACATATTATGAATTTAATATGGTGCAAGTGAACTTTGGCTCTGAAGAACAACCTAAAATTGAAGACGGCAACTACGAAGATTTTAATCTAGACCTATCATCAGGTGTATGCATTCTAAGTTTTGGATCTAAACGAACTTTGGATTTTAAACCAGCGAACTGTGAAACCGCTACCATTAAATTAGAACATGGCTCAATGTGTCAGATATATCCCCCAACCAACAAACTTTTAACGCATGGTATTCCTTCTGAACCTTATGTGACAGACCCGCACATTAACCTTACATTCGCCAAAATGTACATTTATGAGCCTTCCCGAAAAGGGCAAAGTTGGACAATTGGACGGACGATCTTTACCATAGCTTATATGCTTCTGTAAATAGTACATGGCACTTGGAAAGACTTATCTACGTTTCACTTCACGATGAAAGAACTGACTTGAAGATCCATATTAGACAATTTATTCAGAATGCCCAATTAGACTATATACCAACCGGTCAGGGAGTCGTGATGAACCCTTCCACATGGATCGAATTTATTGTAAAACTATTAGATTTTAATATAGGTCATAGCAATAGCTCTTTTATTTGTAATAATCAATTATCTGTATTTAATGATGATGGAAAATGCATCTTACAACAAATTTACAAAACCGGAGATTCATTTACGTTAAATCCAATTTCCTTAACACTTTTAAATGATCAAGTAAAAAAACTTTGCGAAATGAGAAATGAAATATTGGAATGCATTTTAAAAACGCTATATACGACGACCCTGCCTCATTTAATTTTAAAATTAAAGCCGCAAAAATGTAACCGCGAACCCCATTGTAATTACGATGAAGCTAAACAACAATTAATGGATATAGTACATCAGGAAATTTTTAAAAAACATAGGCCGGGTTCAAGATCATTCTTCGCATAGGATACATGCCTGTTCGAATAGATCGCATATTGATGAGCGAGAGGGTCTTATAAGTAGTAAAGCATGGTTTACGGTTGACATGCCGTATATTGCAAGAGAGATATGCGAGAAAAAATGCACTTGTCATTATGACGGAGAATTTTTTTCAAACATTTTCATTGAAGACTATATGAAGTATCTTCAAAATGAGCTATTTAATTCATTTTTTCAACCGTTTTCAGATTTTGCGAATTCCAAGGATGACAAAACATGTGTAATTATGTGATGTTATTGGTGTATAACTAGTATTGCGATTGTAAAAAATATATTAAAACCATTGTGATTATGTAGAAAAAGTTTGCTTGCTTCTACAACAGTAAGATTTTACTGATTTGTGCATGATTAATTGTGGATTACACTTTGAAAAGTTATTATTTTCTTAATTGTGTAAATAGTTTGTGTAATTTAAAATATGTTTTTGTAAATAAATAAGTTTAAACATGAAAACTTTTCTGTGTTTTCTTTATGTGTATGTGCGTGTTGATTACTTGCAAAATAAAAATCTATTAAATAAAAAGTGATAAAGTTAGCATACTTGGTCACGATTAAGGTTCTCGTTTTATACTTATCTTGTATACACTACAAGGTAGAAAGTTAGAAATTTAACAAAATTTATTGAAGCATGTACTATGGAAACATTAATCTACTACATAGAAATTAAAATGTTTTGATTAAAATCATAAACTTAAGTGTGATAGGTAAATTGTGTTACATGAGAATTCCCAAAGTACTAATTTTTTATAAAATGAACTTAGCTAAAAAAGTTAGTTTCCATAATTTTATAACTTAATCGATTTTACAGGTTTTTCAAAAATAAAGTTAAGTGAGATAAAGAAACTTAGTATTTTTAAATAAAGATTTTTTAGGTGTTCTTTAATGTAAAGATCTTACCATATTTTACTTGAAGTAACAGAATATTTAAAATCATACACTATGTTTTTAAAACATTAGAGTATTACCATGGCATATTTTTATAATTTTTATTAAGTAATGGGCTTGAATATTTTTATGAGAAATATCAACTAAGTGCACATGTTACACATTTTACTGATTGAGATGGTTATGCTTACAAATTTTAAATAAATATGCTCTTACTTTTATACATGTTACTTGTTCAAACTAAGTATACTTTTGATTTGTATACGTTTATGAGTTCTCATAAGTTATGAAATTATTTCTCGAAAGGAACTTAGCTATTAGAACTTTGTAAATTTCGTAGAAGTAGTATGCTTAACATGTTTTTGATAAAATAGATTTAAATGTGGTACAGAAATGATCAGCTATTTTAGCATAGATGTATAAACTTATCTTTATGTAAACCTTAACTAATTAAAAGTAATATTATTTATGTCTGTACAAAGTGAGGGACTTAGGCTATTTTTCAGAATTATCAAGTAAAGGGTTTTACAAAATACTTAGTAAACTGCATTAATAGATTGTAAGGTGTAATTTTTTTCTTTTTTAGAAGTTTTGCACATTGGTATATTTTATGTTCTGATAAGTCGTTGAATATGTTCTTGAAATAAACTAACATATCTGTACTTTGAAAATTTTATAGAAGTGACGAACTTTGGTATTTTTAGAATGTTACGAACTTGATACATTTTTTCTGAAGTGCTAGATATGTGAAATTGTCTTTTTAGAAACATTGAATTATTCATATTAGTGCATTTCAGTTACTCTTTCAAGATAACGGACTTAGAATTTTTTACAAATAGCAAGCTAGTAACTTGCTAAACATGCTTCTTGCAAATATTTTTAAATACCGTTCTTAAAAATCACAAGTTGCTACTATAATAGTAATTACAATTTAATATTTAATTCATTTAGTAGTTACAACTGTGATAATTTTTAAGAACGGTATTTAAAAATATTTGCAAGAAGCATGTTTAGCAAGTTACTAGCTTGCTATTTGTAAAAAATTCTAAGTCCGTTATCTTGAAAGAGTAACTGAAATGCACTAATATGAATAATTCAATGTTTCTAAAAAGACAATTTCACATATCTAGCACTTCAGAAAAAATGTATCAAGTTCGTAACATTCTAAAAATACCAAAGTTCGTCACTTCTATAAAATTTTCAAAGTACAGATATGTTAGTTTATTTCAAGAAACATATTCAACGACTTATCAGAACATAAAATATACCAATGTGCAAAACTTCTAAAAAAAAAAAAAAATTACACCTTACAATCTATTAATGCAGTTTACTAAGTATTTTGTAAAACCCTTTACTTGATAATTCTGAAAAATAGCCTAAGTCCCTCACTTTGTACAGACATAAATAATATTACTTTTAATTAGTTAAGGTTTACATAAAGATAAGTTTATACATCTATGCTAAAATAGCTGATCATTTCTGTACCACATTTAAATCTATTTTATCAAAAACATGTTAAGCATACTACTTCTACGAAATTTACAAAGTTCTAATAGCTAAGTTCCTTTCGAGAAATAATTTCATAACTTATGAGAACTCATAAACGTATACAAATCAAAAGTATACTTAGTTTGAACAAGTAACATGTATAAAAGTAAGAGCATATTTATTTAAAATTTGTAAGCATAACCATCTCAATCAGTAAAATGTGTAACATGTGCACTTAGTTGATATTTTCTCATAAAAATATTCAAGCTCATTACTTAATAAAAATTATAAAAATATGCCATGGTAATACTCTAATGTTTTAAAAACATAGTGTATGATTTTAAATATTCTGTTACTTCAAGTAAAATATGGTAAGATCTTTACATTAAAGAACACCTAAAAAATCTTTATTTAAAAATACTAAGTTTCTTTATCTCACTTAACTTTATTTTTGAAAAACCTGTAAAATCGATTAAGTTATAAAATTATGGAAACTAACTTTTTTAGCTAAGTTCATTTTATAAAAAATTAGTACTTTGGGAATTCTCATGTAACACAATTTACCTATCACACTTAAGTTTATGATTTTAATCAAAACATTTTAATTTCTATGTAGTAGATTAATGTTTCCATAGTACATGCTTCAATAAATTTTGTTAAATTTCTAACTTTCTACCTTGTAGTGTATACAAGATAAGTATAAAACGAGAACCTTAATCGTGACCAAGTATGCTAACTTTATCACTTTTTATTTAATAGATTTTTATTTTGCAAGTAATCAACACGCACATACACATAAAGAAAACACAGAAAAGTTTTCATGTTTAAACTTATTTATTTACAAAAACATATTTTAAATTACACAAACTATTTACACAATTAAGAAAATAATAACTTTTCAAAGTGTAATCCACAATTAATCATGCACAAATCAGTAAAATCTTACTGTTGTAGAAGCAAGCAAACTTTTTCTACATAATCACAATGGTTTTAATATATTTTTTACAATCGCAATACTAGTTATACACCAATAACATCACATAATTACACATGTTTTGTCATCCTTGGAATTCGCAAAATCTGAAAACGGTTGAAAAAATGAATTAAATAGCTCATTTTGAAGATACTTCATATAGTCTTCAATGAAAATGTTTGAAAAAAATTCTCCGTCATAATGACAAGTGCATTTTTTCTCGCATATCTCTCTTGCAATATACGGCATGTCAACCGTAAACCATGCTTTACTACTTATAAGACCCTCTCGCTCATCAATATGCGATCTATTCGAACAGGCATGTATCCTATGCGAAGAATGATCTTGAACCCGGCCTATGTTTTTAAAAATTTCCTGATGTACTATATCCATTAATTGTTGTTTAGCTTCATCGTAATTACAATGGGGTTCGCGGTTACATTTTTGCGGCTTTAATTTTAAAATTAAATGAGGCAGGGTCGTCGTATATAGCGTTTTTAAAATGCATTCCAATATTTCATTTCTCATTTCGCAAAGTTTTTTTACTTGATCATTTAAAAGTGTTAAGGAAATTGGATTTAACGTAAATGAATCTCCGGTTTTGTAAATTTGTTGTAAGATGCATTTTCCATCATCATTAAATACAGATAATTGATTATTACAAATAAAAGAGCTATTGCTATGACCTATATTAAAATCTAATAGTTTTACAATAAATTCGATCCATGTGGAAGGGTTCATCACGACTCCCTGACCGGTTGGTATATAGTCTAATTGGGCATTCTGAATAAATTGTCTAATATGGATCTTCAAGTCAGTTCTTTCATCGTGAAGTGAAACGTAGATAAGTCTTTCCAAGTGCCATGTACTATTTACAGAAGCATATAAGCTATGGTAAAGATCGTCCGTCCAATTGTCCAACTTTGCCCTTTTCAGGGAAGGCTCATAAATGTACATTTTGGCAAATGTAAGGTTAATGTGCGGGTCTGTCACATAAGGTTCAGAAGGAATACCATGCGTTAAAAGTTTGTTGGTTGGGGGATATATCTTACACATTGAGCCATGTTCTAATTTAATGGTAGCGGTTTCACAGTTCGCTGGTTTAAAATCCAAAGTTCGTTTAGATCCAAAACTTAGAATGCATACACCTGATGATAGGTCTAGATTAAAATCTTCGTAGTTGCCGTCTTCAATTTTAGGTTGTTCTTCAGAGCCAAAGTTCACTTGCACCATATTAAATTCATAATATGTCACTTTCTGTAGATCTTCACGTATTTTTTGCAAAATGGGTATCCAAGAGTAAACAGAGACTGTTGCTCCAGGTAAACTGTAATTGATTCCTTCATCAGCAAAAGTAATTACTTTACGAGTCAAGGAAATTTTCTTTTCACTACTTTGCAGGGGTAATTGAAACAATTCTTGCTGTAATACATCAACATCACTTTCAGTATAAAACTCGGGGGAAATTTTCTTTTCAATGCTTTGCAAAGGCTTTACATCTAAAGGCAATTGTATTATTTCTTGCAGCAACACATCCGCATCACTTTGAGTATAAAACTCGGGAGTGTATTGAATGTTAAAGTTATTTTCAATTGATTCAAGCAAAGACATTTTTGAAACTCGGCGAAAAATCAATTAAAACACACGTCTTAAGTATAGGCGCACACAGTGCAAAGGGAGTCTCGCAACACACACCTGGCCATTTTATCTAACTAAAATGTCTTTACTGGTTCTTTAAAAAAAAATCACGTGATTACCCAAGCGCCCTCTACCTTAAAACTTTCTCAACCCAGTAGATATTGCATCATCTAACTTGTCTTAGCCTGTTACTAAGAGTTGCCCCTAATTGCAAATAGTACATCCTGCCAGAAACCTACCGGATATTCAATCAACACAGATTTGCACACGTCACTATCACGTGTCTTCTGCGCATGTCACTTCCTTATCTCTTATCTGATCTGTGATACCTGATAAGAGAAAATCAGTTGCCGTTAAATTTGTAGAGTTTGTAGGTTGGGCGTAGGTAAGTTCTCCTGCAACGGATACCTAAGAATTCTTTAGCCGAGCTGACCGATGTTTTGTCCGCATGCAACAAGAGTGTTGTCCGGTATTTTTCAGGTATTATAATTGCTTATATTTTTTCTGATATATGTTGTGATTAGCTATCTTTTAGAGTAATCAGTTTAATTTATTAACAGGTTTTCATTAATAATTTCAGTTTATGACTTTATTAAATAAAAATTTTAGTTTATTATTGTAAAAATTGTTTTAGTTTATGCATTTATTAAAAGGATATCTTTGTAAAATTTAAGTATATAAAAAAACTGAGTGTAAAAATTTTGATATGTTTAATTTATTAACAAGTTTTCATTAATAATTTTAGTTTATGACGTTATTAAATAAAAATTTTAGTTTATTATTCTAAAAATTGTTTTAAACAATAATTTTAATACCTATTTTATACGTGAATACTCATTCATCTGCAATGCCTATAATTTATTACTGTTATTTATCAAAACTTAACAAAAATAATTTGCTTTAGTATAATGATCTTTGCTAATTGTTTCACAGAAATTAATTTAATGATTCATTAGTTTCCTAAACTACGTAAAATATATTAATCGTTGTAGCTTAACTTTGATATTTTAATTTAGGATATAATGTCGATCAGAAGAATAATCATAATGTATTTAATACGTGTTCAATAGATATCCTTTACAAAGTTCCAATGCGTTTGTAAAAATTAGATTATGTTTTTAAGTAGTAAACATCTTAATCCATAAGTCCCCATTTTTGAACGTAGAATGAAACACGTGTCCCCACAATTCGGTATTCCCCTAGCACCCTCCCTGGTTTTATCTTATCGGCAAACTGGCCTACTGTTATTTAGCCGGCTCTGTAGAGCTTCAAGGCACTTTCTTATCTCTAAATTTCTTATCAGCTGTACTAGGGATATGCACGTGGATTTTACTTCAATCATTCTTTTGTTAATTATGTGAGTATTTTTATTATTATTATTATTTCGCGTGTACAAGTACAGGTTAAGTGTAATATTTTCTATTATTTTAGTTACATATAAGTTGATACCGTAATTCTAATTGAAAATAATTATGTGGTAATTATATTTTCCACTTTTGATGTGTTGTACTTTTAAGTGTGATTTTTTTTTGCTTACTGTTAATGTATGTTTTTCTGTATTTTGGTGTTTTGCGAAATTTTAAGTTGGTAATCCAGTGTAATTAATATTAATAGCATTATCGGTAGAAGTACTTTATGCAGTTTGTATAAAAAAACTGGGGTTTGAGGGCTTTCTCCTAATAGAAAATAAGGCATGCATGGTATTTGTATTTCAGTAAATTCTAACTAAGATTAAATTTTCGCTTGCTAACTAATTTTATCCTACATAAAATAGTATTGTGAATCTGGTAAATTGTTATAAGAAAAAAAATTACTTTTAAAGCGTTTAATATCTTCAAATGTGTTTTGTTTTTTTAGTGTCAAAATATTATGTCTGTTTTCAGCATATAAGGATAAAAATTAATGAAAATGTGCTAGTTGGATCGGGAATTAGGGATAATGTATTTTAAATCATTTCTCTATGTTCCGGTCTTGCTAGCCGTATAGATTGTGGTACTTTGTCCAAGACTAGAAGATTTAGAACGATGTCCCTTCACGTAAGTAAAAACCTTGTATTTTTTAGTTTAAGTAATGATTTGCGATTTAAACTATCTAAGTATTGAAAGATATTTATGTACATGCGGTATAAAACTGTGCATGCAATTGTGCTAAAACGAATCTTCAATTTTTATTTCCAATAGTTCAACTTTCTAACAATAGTATTACCCAGTCTAAAAGTTTATGCTAGTTATGCTCACCTTTCTATAAAATATGCTAAGTGCATACCACTCAAAAGCTTGATACATGTATAAAATTATGCTTTCATAGTCAAACTGAAATTAGTGTTGCACATAAACAATCTAACTCGTATCGTTTTGAAATTCTATAAATCAAGTTACTCTACTTGGGATATACAGTAAAAATGTTTTGTAGGATTACTAAAAATGCAATTTTTTCTCTAATTGATCTATAGAAAATATAAGCTAGTATAATCGCTGTCTAAAATCTATCAAAAAGGTGTTGGTAAGAAAATATGTTTAGATAAATACTTTGTTTGTTTGTGTTTTAAGGCAAACCTGCACGCGGGGGTATCTGTCTAGGATGAGGGGTGCCTTGGTAGGAGGACTTTCTAAGGGGATCTAACGCGTATTCACACATTTCGTATATCAAAACTTGAGTTTTGGGGGATATATGGCTAAAGTGGTTTTCTCGCAATAGAAAATAAGACTATATCCAAATCATTATTTGTAAAATCTGTAGGTACTAAAATCTTTCTATGGTATAATTTTCTCACTTGCCTAACAGTAGATTAAATTTGTAGAAAATGTATGGGCATCCTAAACCTTACTTTAATGTTAAACGGCTACTTAACAAAAATAGGATATACAAAAAATTAGCTAAAAATTAAAAACACTTGATTAATTTTTTTTTCTTGATAAATTAAAAACATTTGATTAAAAAAAATTTGTTGTAAAATTAATTATTTACTTAAAATTAAAACTTGGTTAAAAAATTAATTTAGAAATGTATTTGTTGTAAAATTATTTAACTTAAAATTAAAACTTGGTTAAAAAATAAATTAACTCTTGATTAAAAAAATATTTGTTGTAAAATTAATTAAAAAAATATTTGTTGTAAAATTATTTAACTTAAAATTAAAAACATTTGATTAAAAAAAAAATGTTGTAAAATTAATTATTTAACTTAAAATTAAAACTTGGGTAAAAATCTCTTAAGAAAAAAAAAATGTTTAGATAAAAAAGTTCATACACTATCTAAATCATTATTTGTAAAAACTATAGGTACTAAAATCGTTCTATGGTATAATTTTCTCACTTCCCTAACAGTAGAAGAAATTTGTAGAAAATGTATGGGTATCCTAAACCCTACTTTAATATTCTAGTAAACTGTTACTTATTAAATATATGCTATAATCAGTATACAAAAATTAGCTAAACATTAGAAGTATGTATTAAGCAACATTTATTCAATTTGCATTGGTTCTATTACTAAATGGTAAAGAAAACTAAATCCTCCTGGGGATGTTGTTCATTTCTTTGCTCCACATAGTTAATTATTATTTAAAGAAACAAAAACAACAACGCGTCTGCTGTGCTACGCCCTGTCTCCATTCATGCGAGGCTAGCGTGACGTGGAAAAGCATAGTAAAAATTTTTATTTGAAATGAGGCGGTAGACGAGTTCTACCGGGCGGCTGGTGGGTCCTCATTTTATAATAATATTTTTTATTTCAGGTTTAATTCATAAAGTATAGCTTATTTAAAATTATGTCAAAGTCGCTTATTTTGATACTAAATGTTAAAGTCTGAAAAAATTGCAAGTCTCCTTATTTGAAAAATTGTTAAAGTCTGAAAAATTTTCCAAGTCCCCTTATTTCAAAAATATCTTAAAGTCTGAAAAAATTACAAGTCTCCTTATTTCAAAAATATCTTAAAGTCTGAAAAAATTACAAGTCCCCTTATTTCAAAAATATCTTAAAGTCTGAAAAAATTACAAGTCCCCTTATTTGAAAAAAAGGAAAAAAAATCTTATCAGTCCTTTGAACATCCGGTCTTAGCATCCGCTCCCCACATCCGGTCCGACCACGCCCCCCTCTCTCTCTCGACCCAGGAAAAGCATCCGAACGGATCCGCAGAATTAACATGGGATCCGCATGAGGTGAACTCTCGTTTATCTACTACTCTAGCCGCTCGCAGTTTTCCGTGGTTTTCTAAAAAACCTCGCATAAATACGGGCTAGGATCCCTTACAAAATCCCCCACAGAGGAATTTTCCATATAGGCCTAGGGCCTATATGGAAAGTCGTAGCTACAAAAATGGTCGTAGAATAATCGTAGTCGTATGAATAGTCGTAGCTACAAAATTTCCATAGAGCGCAATGCATTAGAATTATTTTGAGTGTCTTTGTAAAAGAATTATTTATGCTATATGCTTGAAAGGCTGCTGTATGTTAATCCAGGGCATAAGCTATTTTCATTACAAGTTTTTCAAATCCGTTCAACCATTTTTGTGCGATTCAGTCAAAAACACCCAAACACACAAACGTACACTTTTAAATTATTGGTAGGATTTGGAAATTTATGAACTTTAAGAAACACATCTGGATTTTTCTTGGTACTTATGTATTATCCCAGCGGTCATTCCCGCCAAACTGTTTTATCGTCAAATGGGTTGCCAAACTGTTGCCAATCGTATTCAAAACCATTAATAATTTCATGTGCCCGGCATTTTTATTTCGGCAAAAAATCGCTTGTCTTGGCGGACCGCCGGGATAATACGTAAGTACCCTTTTCTTTACTTATGCTTTTTAATTTGGCGTAAAATCAACATAATTTCCATGTTTTTCAAATGCATGTGATTTTGCAAATAGAATTTCTCCTTTATTTCAAAAGCGGAAATCATTTTGTGCGGGCGATAAAACGGCTTTTAATTAATAGTATGAAAAGTAGTTAAAATTTCAAAATTTTGAGCCTCAGGTGCACTTTACCGAAGTTATGGGTTCAATCATGATCAAATTTTCAAAGCTCTGCTTTCTGTAGATTTGTCTGGAGAACATTGATTTTTATTATTACAGATATAGATAGATTTGGCATAAAACTGGCTTAATTTCCGTGGTATTTAATGTTTTTCAGATGCACGCGTGATTATTTATTGAAGTATTAGCATTCTTGTTAGCTCAAAACATGAATCATTTGATACGGGCGAAACTCGCCAAGCATGGCAATGTAAAAACGGTTTTTAATTAATAATTAAAAAAGTAATTAAAAATCTAAAATTCTAATTAGCCTATAACCAACTCCAGGGTCCCCTCTATATCTAAACCAAAATGCATCCTAATCGATTCAGCGGTTTAGGCGTGAAAGCGTCATAAACAAACAAACAAACAAACTCACTTTCGCATTTATAATATTAGTTAGGATTTTTACTTTGAGAATTGAAAACATTTTATTCGGCAAAATCGCCACACATGGCAACCACGATCCTTATTTCACACTTTTTTTCACTACAGGGGTTACAATTACGGAAAGCTTTTTGCGTGGAGAGCATAAAAAAATCTCTTAAATTCCGGGAACAGGTGGACTTTCAAAGTTTTAAAGTGGACCACGATTTATTCTATATTATTTTACATATCTGTGCTAAATTTCAGGCCGATAGGTCCATTTTTGTGGATTTGTATACGAATCAAGTCCACAAACAAACAGAATTTCATTTTTATTTATAAGAAGATATATGCCTTGATTATGTGATTAAGACTTACATCTGGTACAGTGCAGAAATACAGTAAATTATAAATTATTGATTTTTGCCCGTTTATACAGAAACTTCAAATGTAGTTAATATTTTGTACAAGCGTTCATTATGCTTGCTCAATTCCTAAGTTCGATTGAGAAAGCGACAAAAGAATAATATATACTACACGAAATGTCTTTATTATAGAATAATTAATTCAGGGTTCGCGCTATAGAGCGTATTTTATCAATTTTCTCCAATATACAGGATATCCCGAAAACACTGAAATGCGCTTTAATACATCATTTTGTTAAAGATTAATGTTGAATTGTTTAAAATAACGTAGGAAATACGACTACGTTCATGAAATATTCATTATAAAAATGTCTTGTGTATTTAGTTATTTTAAAGTATACTAAATATCCACTTGTGAAACTAAAATAAGCAATCGTGAATCATGAGAGTAAGCGCTACTTTGTTTTTCCTTCAAATTATATGCATCTATTTTCTTTATGTCAATATGCATCATAGCAAACAAATTAATGATGAGTTCGTACTTGAATTAGTAACACAATTACTACTTAAAACTACATTAAATAACGTTTGAAAGCACTGAGAAGCTTAAGAAATGCCTGATGTATACGAGAAGACTCGAGCA
>JAWZYV010018058.1:0-76956 GCA_038373885.1 Cheiracanthium punctorium
GGGTTTTCATCGTCCTCGATGGAGGAGTCTTCGGAATCTTAGTTGGTGGTTAAGGGGCCTTTTTCGTTTGAGGTCGAGGCCTCGCTAGCATCAGAGTTGCTTCGCTTGTAACGGCGAACGCGTGTGTTGGGACGCAAGTCCATGACCGCTACGCTTACGCACTGTTTAAATGTGCCGTAGAGTGGTGCGATGGCCAGTAATTTAAGAGAGGGTGCGGCTAAGAGTTCGCGTAAGTGTTCATGTAGTTGTGGGAATTCGGTGAGAATGTTCGGATTAGTTATCAGCTGATGATCAATAAACTTGAAGTACTCAGAAAAGTAATCGAACAAGTCTGATTCCGTAGCATTACTGAAAGAATGAGTGAAGTAATCGTAGTAGCTTGAGTGTGCCATGATGCACGTGAAGTTATTTCCTCGAAGGCTGCAAGTAGATGGGGCTCCCTAGGGGGACCTAAAAGAAAAAGAAGGTGTTGGCAAGACACAGTGTGTATACCATAGAACTAGGATAGGGACGTAGAAGAGAAATGAGTATGGAGATTCCGACCGCAACACCTACGGGAGGACGGGAGGAAGGAGGGACAGATTTCCTACTGGTGGGCGTTTTCGTTTTCCAGATCTCCCTTCGTGTGGCGTATAGACAGCTGTCACGGTGTATGGATCATTTATCACTAAAGCACTAGAAAAGCGCTCTTCGCCGCAAAAAGTGCATGGGATTAGAGGGACGAAGAAAGAAATATACATGTATTTTAGACATTTGCGGTTTTATACTTTTTGGATCAAATTAATAGTAGTAGCAAGATTATTATTATTTTTTTCTATAGTGATACACTGTGACACATTTCAGATCTTGAGATAAGACTCAGTTTCTTTCATAGATTTTTGAGG
This sequence comes from Cheiracanthium punctorium, assembly GCA_038373885.1. NCBI lineage: Eukaryota > Metazoa > Arthropoda > Arachnida > Araneae > Cheiracanthiidae > Cheiracanthium > Cheiracanthium punctorium. Next base: position 885 of record JAWZYV010018058.1, read on the forward strand.
AAAGGTAAAAATTTGACTGTTTTTTTTTTTTTTTTTTTTTTTTTTAATGGAGCATTTCCCTATGCGCAGGAAAAATCAAATTTAAAATGCATGTATACTTATAGTTAAATATACTTAAAATTGCAAATGAAGTGAAATATATGTTTTACAGAATGAAGGATTTCTTTTAAAAATAAGCACATATCTAGTATTTTTTTTTTTTTTTTTTTGGTTTCAAATTGTAATTTAAAAGATCATGATTACATATGTATATTAATACATACGATTGTAAACATTTTAAACGTTTTTCTCGTCCAGGTTTAATATGAATCCATTTATATTAACACCAGTTACAACTTGGAAAGTTTCATTAAAATAATACACATACATAGAAATTTGGTTGTTATAGACAGTTTATGAAAAATTATTTTTGAGTAAGCACGGTTTAAAGTTACCTTACTGTTTTTAGCATAAGTTTCAGTAACCTAAGTTTAATTTGTACCTTTTATCTTTTTTTAAAATAAGAACTCATTTATTTATAACTTAGTTTGTCAGGATTGTATTTGCAAGGCGCGCTAACTTGAGCAGATTAATATATCTTACAAATCTGCCTTTTTTTAACACAAGCCATAATTTTTAAAATTTTAATTTTGAAATATTCCACTTTCTTGATTACGTTCGCCAGGTATATTACAACTATACTTCACAGTTTTAAATATTGTTTCGAATGTGCATCATAATCCATGAGTGTGCCGTGTTTGTCTTTCTTGGGTTGATTTCTACTTTAGCGCCCCGACTCTCGCCAAGGTGGCGATCATTATTAAACATATAGAGTAACCATGACGATTTTCTGTATTTATACTAATTGTATCGATTTTTTGTATTTATACTAATTGTAAATTACTACCGTAATTTACAATTAAAATGGCGATTTGGAACAACCTGTAAGTACAGCATTCCGTTACATTTTTATTTATTTTGGGTTGCCGATTAATGTAGTTTTAATAACTAAGTGTCTTCAAATTCCTTAACTAGTGCGTTTATCACTAATTTGTTCACTTTAGTTTTCGTGTAGTTGTTTAGGGAGCGTTGAAACTTGTGCATAACTCCTAGAGACCCATGACTTCCAAGCTCGCCAAAGGGCGGGGAATTTTTAGGTTGGCGAAAGTAGGGGCGTTAAAATAGGAATCAACTCTTTCTTGAACCATAAAGCACATCTTTCCATCTCTGAACACGGAATCCAAATCTATCTTAACCTACACCTATTGATACTGTTTTAAAATCTTCACCAGGCATATTCGAACTATAGGCATATTCCAAATATATCTTGTAGACATTTTAAATACTGTTTGGAATGAGCATCATAATCCATGAGTGTATCGTGTTTTCCTTCTTTGTTCCATAAAACACTTCTTCGGAATAGAAATCTATATTAAAATCGCCTACCAAAACGGTTTAACAATTTTCGCCAGGCATAGTCAAACTACACCTTTATAAATACCATTTGGAAAGTGTATCATAATCTATGATGTGTAGCGTATTTGTTTTCACTATTCTATAAAACACTTCTTCGGAATTAAAATCTATATTTAAATCGTCTACTAAAACTATTTTACAATATTCGCCAGGCGTTTTCTAACTATACTCAAAATATATTTATAATAAATTGTCGCATTTTGGTACCCAGTTTAGCGATCATTTATCAAAAATTGCAAACCTTGTGCGACTTTCAATATTTTATTAACGCCTCCCCCCCCCTCTCCACGTTATCTGGGAAACACATTTCAAAAGTGACTCGACGCGAAAATTGTACCAAAATCGTGTCTACACAAAAAGCAAGGTTGCAATTAATAGCACTCTGGTGCTAATAAAGGAATGAGAGAGAAAGCTGATGTAATTTAACAAATTCGTGTTGTACAGGGTGTCCATCCTAAGAGCTCCTGTACTGACGACTTATGAATATCATTTGGTTAGTTATTTAGCTAAACGTTTCTGTACACTTCATACAATTTGCGTTCAAAATGGCACATGGCACGAATCAAAAGCACATGGGGCACGAAATTCTCTGATTGCGTGATAAATTCATTCCCTCTGAACACGGAGATATACTATAGGAGTGGACACTCTCCATAGCTGTAATGTTAAACTTTTGGTACCCTAAATAAGTTTTAATTATGTAAACAATGGATATCTCGTGACGTGCAGCGATCCTAGCGGCAACAGAATAAAGCATTTCCGGTGCTGATTGATAACTAATTTTAGTTGTTTTTAATTTTCCGACCTAGCATGTGAATGAGATTATTAAAGCAAGAATTTTACTGGTAATATCTTTTTTGCCATCCATGAAAGATGGTCACCATCCACTTTAGTTTCCCGAGTGTCCTCCTTCGAAGACGATAATCAAAACGTACTGTAATTAATTTTTAGGTGTTCCCTGGTCCTAACCCGCATTTACATTAAGTTTCGAAGAAAACCACGGAAAACTCCGACAGCTTAGGCCGGCGGACGCAACCTGGTTTCGAACCAGGCACCTTCCGTCTACCTGTTGAAAGCGCTAGCGCTATGCCACTGGTGGGGCCGGTGTTATAGGATGGTTCTTCAGCCACTACACCTCCTAAACGGCAGTAATTTAGAAGTAACTGATTTTCTCTGAGTTGTCTGCCTGTCTGTCTGTCTTTTAAACATGGATTATGGGGGTGAGGCACTTCTGCTTTAGGAGCCGTTTGGACCAACCATAAATCCAGATTCGATCATTAGCGGCAGTACATGCCAAGGGTGTTAATTTCTACCAATAACTCCTGAAGAGTTCATTTCTACCTAATTCGGGAGCCCATAGATGGCAGAACTACGGATCGTTAGCGGGGCTTCTTAGTTTTGAAGCAAATACTCAACAGAAGACCCCGAGACTTAGTTTGACCACCCTCAGAGACATCGTTTTGTGTGGGAAATTGGAGGACATTGCGATCAAAACCTATTCAACGTGCCCGAGTCACCATTAGCGAGCACGGCGATCTTTGGTTGGTCCCAGAATCGAACCCACTACCTTTCGGCTACGAGGTAGATTCCCCACCCAACCGGGCTACAGCGGCCGTTCTCCAAGTTGCTCCAACAATAGATTCAATCGGAATCAACGAAACAATTGTTATTCTGTTCAACAATGGAATCCTTATGTAGAACAACCAGATACTTAGAGTAGGGTCCCGGTGGTCTGTAACGAAGACAGCTGTCAGTCGAGAGCGAGCTGGACTGGATCTGGTTCCGGTCTCGAACAGGCAACACGTCGCTTGATTGAGACTGACATTCGGCTGGAGAGATTCGCTCGTCGGGAAACCGGACCCCGTTCGCGTTCCACCGCGAAAGACTTCTGCCAAAGAACCGTGTGGATTGTGTCTGGGTTTGGTTGGTTAAGGCTAAGGCTCTCTTTCCGCTGCGAAAGACTTCTGCCAAAGAACCGTGTGGATTGGTCTGGGTTTGGAGGTTAAGGGATGCTACAGCTTTATTAGGCAGCGGACCGGCTTCTTGGCTGCGATGAATCTGATCTCATTAAGATCGCCGCTGCGGGTTGCGCCCACTGGGACCCGACTTTTTCTTTCTATCTCTCTGTCTGTGTGTCTCTCTCTCTCTCTCTCTCTCTCTCTCGTTTAACGACCATCCCACTATGGGGTTGGCAACAAAGTAATTGCATTTTATTAGGTAAAATGCAAAGAAATAAATTTTCAACAAATTTTTAATTAAAACAATCTGTGTCTAAACATAGGATTTATATTTATTATAATTTAACCCTTAGAGACCGGCGGGACACCTGCTGGACCAGAGAAATTTATCGACCAAAAGTCGCTCTCGGGTCAGCTACTGTCCCGACAGTTCATTCCCCCCTTTACTGTATCTGCAAAACAGGTGTTCTGCTCTGCATGTTTATCTCATAGAACTAGGATAGGGACGTAGAAGAGAAATGAGTATGGAGATTCCGACCGCAACACCTACGGGAGGACGGGAGGAAGGAGGGACAGATTTCCTACTGGTGGGCGTTTTCCGTTTTCCAGATCTCCCTTCGGGTGGCGTATAGACAGCTGTCACGGTGTATGGATCATTTATCACTAAAGCACTAGAAAAGCGCTCTTCGCCGCAAAAAGTGCATGGGATTAGAGGGACGAAGAAAGAAATATACATGTATTTTAGACATTTGCGGTTTTATACTTTTTGGATCAAATTAATAGTAGTAGCAAGATTATTATTATTTTTTTCTATAGTGATACACTGTGACACATTTCAGATCTTGAGATAAGACTAAGTTTCTTTCATAGATTTTTGAGGAAAGGTAAAAATTTGACTGTTTTTTTTTTTTTAAATGGAGCATTTCCCTATGCGCAGGAAAAATCAAATTTAAAATGCATGTATACTTATAGTTAAATATACTTAAAATTGCAAATGAAGTGAAATATATGTTTTACAGAATGAAGGATTTCTTTTAAAAATAAGCACATATCTAGTATTTTTTTTTTTTTTTTTTGGTTTCAAATTGTAATTTAAAAGATCATGATTACATATGTATATTAATACATACGATTGTAAACATTTTAAACGTTTTTCTCGTCCAGGTTTAATATGAATCCATTTATATTAACACCAGTTACAACTTGGAAAGTTTCATTAAAATAAGACACATACAGAGAAATTTGGTTGTTATAGACAGTTTATGAAAAATTATTTTTGAGTAAGCACGGTTTAAAGTTACCTTACTGTTTTTAGCATAAGTTTCAGTAACCTAAGTTTAATTTGTACTTTTTATCTTTTTTTAAAATAAGAACTCATTTATTTATAACTTAGTTTGTCAGGATTGTATTTGCAAGGCGCGCTAACTTGAGCAGATTAATATATCTTACAAATCTGCCTTTTTTTAACACAAGCCATAATTTTTAAAATTTTAATTTTGAAATATTCCACTTTCTTGATTACGTTCGCCAGGTATATTACAACTATACTTCACAGTTTTAAATATTGTTTCGAATGTGCATCATAATCCATGAGTGTGCCGTGTTTGTCTTTCTTGGGTTGATTTCTACTTTAGCGCCCCGACTCTCGCCAAGGTGGCGATCATTATTAAACATATAGAGTAACCATGACGATTTTCTGTATTTATACTAATTGTATCGATTTTTTGTATTTATACTAATTGTAAATTACTACCGTAATTTACAATTAAAATGGCGATTTGGAACAACCTGTAAGTACAGCATTCCGTTACATTTTTATTTATTTTGGGTTGCCGATTAATGTAGTTTTAATAACTAAGTGTCTTCAAATTCCTTAACTAGTGCGTTTATCACTAATTTGTTCACTTTAGTTTTCGTGTAGTTGTTTAGGGAGCGTTGAAACTTGTGCATAACTCCTAGAGACCCATGACTTCCAAGCTCGCCAAAGGGCGGGGAATTTTTAGGTTGGCGAAAGTAGGGGCGTTAAAATAGGAATCAACTCTTTCTTGAACCATAAAGCACATCTTTCCATCTCTGAACACGGAATCCAAATCTATCTTAACCTACACCTATTGATACTGTTTTAAAATCTTCACCAGGCATATTCGAACTATAGGCATATTCCAAATATATCTTGTAGACATTTTAAATACTGTTTGGAATGAGCATCATAATCCATGAGTGTATCGTGTTTTCCTTCTTTGTTCCATAAAACACTTCTTCGGAATAGAAATCTATATTAAAATCGCCTACCAAAACGGTTTAACAATTTTCGCCAGGCATAGTCAAACTACACCTTTATAAATACCATTTGGAAAGTGTATCATAATCTATGATGTGTAGCGTATTTGTTTTCACTATTCTATAAAACACTTCTTCGGAATTAAAATCTATATTTAAATCGTCCACTAAAACTATTTTACAATATTCGCCAGGCGTTTTCTAACTATACTCAAAATATATTTACACTGCTGGCCATCGTAAATGCAACACCCTGAAGGAAGCATGCAAATAATATGAAATTTACAACATGCATTAGCTGAGGTGAGATATGCAAATGATTAGAATTTCAGCGCAGACGCACATCAAGCGCGCCTGTGGCGCCACCTCAAAGCGCTATTTAAGGCTTGGAGATTTCGACGGTTTCAAGTACAGCAATTGTGTTTTTCTTGCTTTTTTTTCAAAAAAACGATAAATTATGCCTCGTAGGAAACAACGATCATCTTTTGATCAAGTATCCGAGTTTGACAGAGGAAGGATAGTGGCATACCGAGATTGTGGGTTATCTTTCAGGGAAATCGGTCGTCGTATTGGACGAAACCAAACAACTGTGATGCGGATATGTGATCGTTGGGTGCAGGAGGGTACGACGGACAGACGTGATCGACCGCATCGACCTCAGTGCACCACGTCACGTGATGACAGGCAGATTGTACGCATGGCAGTGACGGACCGCTCAGTCACATCACGAACCATATCACAGCAGATTCAGTCTGTAACGCATCATCCAGTGTCTGCGCGTACCATTCGACGTCGTTTACAGCAGAATGGTCTGTCCGCAAGACGTCCGTTGCTTTGTCTACCTCTGACGCGGAACCACAGACGTCTCCGCCGCCAATGGTGCGATGAAAGAAGGATGTGGACGACAGAATGGAATGAAATTCTCTTTACTGACGAGTCACGCTTCTGTATGCAACACCACGACGGTCGGATTCGAGTCTGGAGACACCGTGGAGAGAGGATGCTGAACAGCTGCATTATGCACCGTCACACTGGTCCTGCACGGGTATTATGGTATGGGGCGGTATCGGATATCTCTCTCGCACTCCTCTAGTACGCATTGCCGGTACTTTAACCAGCCAGCGCTACATCTCCGAGGTGTTGGAGCCAGTTGTCCTTTCTTACCTTCAGGGCTTGCCAACAGCCATATTTCAGCAGGATAATGCACGGCCACACGTGGCACGCATTGTCCAAGGGTTCTTCGTCAATCACAAGATTGAATTGCTTCCCTGGCCGGCGCGCTCTCCGGATCTTTCGCCGATAGAAAACATGTGGTCCATGGTTGCTCAACGACTGACCCAGAGTTCATCCCAGCTGTCACATCAGATCAACTTTGGCAACGTGTGGAAGCTGCTTGGTCTGCTGTACCCCAAGAACACATTCAAAGTCTCTTTGAATCAATGCCGAGGCGTGTGGCAGCTGTGATCTCCAACAACGGCGGCTACTCTGGGTACTGATTTTGGCAGGAACCACGCTTCATAGAATGCTGTAAATTTAATCATTTGTTAGTTGGTCAACATGTTATCTACACAATAAATTTTGTTGTGATATCTCTTGTTTTTCTTGGTGTTGCAATTTGGGTGGCCAGCAGTGTATAATAAATTGTCGCATTTTGGTACCCAGTTTAGCGATCATTTATCAAAAATTGCAAACCTTGTGCGACTTTCAATATTTTATTAACGCCTCCCCCCCCCCTCTCCACGTTATCTGGGAAACACATTTCAAAAGTGACTCGACGCGAAAATTGTACCAAAATCGTGTCTACACAAAAAGCAAGGTTGCAATTAATAGCACTCTGGTGCTAATAAAGGAATGAGAGAGAAAGCTGATGTAATTTAACAAATTCGTGTTGTACAGGGTGTCCATCCTAAGAGCTCCTGTACTGACGACTTATGAATATCATTTGGTTAGTTATTTAGCTAAACGTTTCTGTACACTTCATACAATTTGCGTTCAAAATGGCACATGGCACGAATCAAAAGCACATGGGGCACGAAATTCTCTGATTGCGTGATAAATTCATTCCCTCTGAACACGGAGATATACTATAGGAGTGGACACTCTCCATAGCTGTAATGTTAAACTTTTGGTACCCTAAATAAGTTTTAATTATGTAAACAATGGATATCTCGTGACGTGCAGCGATCCTAGCGGCAACAGAATAAAGCATTTCCCGTGCTGATTGATAACTAATTTTAGTTGTTTTTAATTTTCCGACCTAGCATGTGAATGAGATTATTAAAGCAAGAATTTTACTGGTAATATCTTTTTTGCCATCCATGAAAGATGGACACCATCCACTTTAGTTTCCCGAGTGTCCTCCTTCGAAGACGATAATCAAAACGTACTGTAATTAATTTTTAGGTGTTCCCTGGTCCTAACCCGCATTTACATTAAGTTTCGAAGAAAACCACGGAAAACTCCGACAGCTTAGGCCGGCGGACGCAACCTGGTTTCGAACCAGGCACCTTCCGTCTACCTGTTCAAAGCGCTAGCGCTATGCCACTGGTGGGGCCGGTGTTATAGGATGGTTCTTCAGCCACTACACCTCCTAAACGGCAGTAATTTAGAAGTAACTGATTTTCTCTGAGTTGTCTGCCTGTCTGTCTGTCTTTTAAACATGGATTATGGGGGTGAGGCACTTCTGCTTTAGGAGCCGTTTGGACCAACCATAAATCCAGATTCGATCATTAGCGGCAGTACATGCCAAGGGTGTTAATTTCTACCAATAACTCCTGAAGAGTTCATTTCTACCTAATTCGGGAGCCCATAGATGGCAGAACTACGGATCGTTAGCGGGGCTTCTTAGTTTTGAAGCAAATACCCAACAGAAGACCCCGAGACTTAGTTTGACCACCCTCAGAGACATCGTTTTGTGTGGGAAATTGGAGGACATTGCGATCAAAACCTATTCAACGTGCCCGAGTCACCATTAGCGAGCACGGCGATCTTTGGTTGGTCCCAGAATCGAACCCACTACCTTTCGGCTACGAGGTAGATTCCCCACCCAACCGGGCTACAGCGGCCGTTCTCCAAGTTGCTCCAACAATAGATTCAATCGGAATCAACGAAACAATTGTTATTCTGTTCAACAATGGAATCCTTATGTAGAACAACCAGATACTTAGAGTAGGGTCCCGGTGGTCTGTAACGAAGACAGCTGTCAGTCGAGAGCGAGCTGGACTGGATCTGGTTCCGGTCTCGAACAGGCAACACGTCGCTTGATTGAGACTGACATTCGGCTGGAGAGATTCGCTCGTCGGGAAACCGGACCCCGTTCGCGTTCCACCGCGAAAGACTTCTGCCAAAGAACCGTGTGGATTGTGTCTGGGTTTGGTTGGTTAAGGCTAAGGCTCTCTTTCCGCTGCGAAAGACTTCTGCCAAAGAACCGTGTGGATTGGTCTGGGTTTGGAGGTTAAGGGATGCTACAGCTTTATTAGGCAGCGGACCGGCTTCTTGGCTGCGATGAATCTGATCTCATTAAGATCGCCGCTGCGGGTTGCGCCCACTGGGACCCGACTTTTTCTTTCTATCTCTCTGTCTGTCTCTCTCTCTCTCTCTCTCTCTCTCTCTCTCTCTCTCTCGTTTAACGACCATCCCACTATGGGGTTGGCAACAAAGTAATTGCATTTTATTAGGTAAAATGCAAAGAAATAAATTTTCAACAAATTTTTAATTAAAACAATCTGTGTCTAAACATAGGATTTATATTTATTATAATTTAACCCTTAGAGACCGGCGGGACACCTGCTGGACCAGAGAAATTTATCGACCAAAAGTCGCTCTCGGGTCAGCTACTGTCCCGACAGTTCATTCCCCCCTTTACTGTATCTGCAAAACAGGTGTTCTGCTCTGCATGTTTATCTCATAGAACTAGGATAGGGACGTAGAAGAGAAATGAGTATGGAGATTCCGACCGCAACACCTACGGGAGGACGGGAGGAAGGAGGGACAGATTTCCTACTGGTGGGCGTTTTCCGTTTTCCAGATCTCCCTTCGGGTGGCGTATAGACAGCTGTCACGGTGTATGGATCATTTATCACTAAAGCACTAGAAAAGCGCTCTTCGCCGCAAAAAGTGCATGGGATTAGAGGGACGAAGAAAGAAATATACATGTATTTTAGACATTTGCGGTTTTATACTTTTTGGATCAAATTAATAGTAGTAGCAAGATTATTATTATTTTTTTCTATAGTGATACACTGTGACACATTTCAGATCTTGAGATAAGACTCAGTTTCTTTCATAGATTTTTGAGGAAAGGTAAAAATTTGACTGTTTTTTTTTTTTTTTTTTTAAATGGAGCATTTCCCTATGCGCAGGAAAAATCAAATTTAAAATGCATGTATACTTATAGTTAAATATACTTAAAATTGCAAATGAAGTGAAATATATGTTTTACAGAATGAAGGATTTCTTTTAAAAATAAGCACATATCTAGTATTTTTTTTTTTTTTTGTTTGGTTTCAAATTGTAATTTAAAAGATCATGATTACATATGTATATTAATACATACGATTGTAAACATTTTAAACGTTTTTCTCGTCCAGGTTTAATATGAATCCATTTATATTAACACCAGTTACAACTTGGAAAGTTTCATTAAAATAAGACACATACAGAGAAATTTGGTTGTTATAGACAGTTTATGAAAAATTATTTTTGAGTAAGCACGGTTTAAAGTTACCTTACTGTTTTTAGCATAAGTTTCAGTAACCTAAGTTTAATTTGTACTTTTTATCTTTTTTTAAAATAAGAACTCATTTATTTATAACTTAGTTTGTCAGGATTGTATTTGCAAGGCGCGCTAACTTGAGCAGATTAATATATCTTACAAATCTGCCTTTTTTTAACACAAGCCATAATTTTTAAAATTTTAATTTTGAAATATTCCACTTTCTTGATTACGTTCGCCAGGTATATTACAACTATACTTCACAGTTTTAAATATTGTTTCGAATGTGCATCATAATCCATGAGTGTGCCGTGTTTGTCTTTCTTGGGTTGATTTCTACTTTAGCGCCCCGATTCTCGCCAAGGTGGCGATCATTATTAAACATATAGAGTAACCATGACGATTTTCTGTATTTATACTAATTGTATCGATTTTTTGTATTTATACTAATTGTAAATTACTACCGTAATTTACAATTAAAATGGCGATTTGGAACAACCTGTAAGTACAGCATTCCGTTACATTTTTATTTATTTTGGGTTGCCGATTAATGTAGTTTTAATAACTAAGTGTCTTCAAATTCCTTAACTAGTGCGTTTATCACTAATTTGTTCACTTTAGTTTTCGTGTAGTTGTTTAGGGAGCGTTGAAACTTGTGCATAACTCCTAGAGACCCATGACTTCCAAGCTCGCCAAAGGGCGGGGAATTTTTAGGTTGGCGAAAGTAGGGGCGTTAAAATAGGAATCAACTCTTTCTTGAACCATAAAGCACATCTTTCCATCTCTGAACACGGAATCCAAATCTATCTTAACCTACACCTATTGATACTGTTTTAAAATCTTCACCAGGCATATTCGAACTATAGGCATATTCCAAATATATCTTGTAGACATTTTAAATACTGTTTGGAATGAGCATCATAATCCATGAGTGTATCGTGTTTTCCTTCTTTGTTCCATAAAACACTTCTTCGGAATAGAAATCTATATTAAAATCGCCTACCAAAACGGTTTAACAATTTTCGCCAGGCATAGTCAAACTACACCTTTATAAATACCATTTGGAAAGTGTATCATAATCTATGATGTGTAGCGTATTTGTTTTCACTATTCTATAAAACACTTCTTCGGAATTAAAATCTATATTTAAATCGTCTACTAAAACTATTTTACAATATTCGCCAGGCGTTTTCTAACTATACTCAAAATATATTTATAATAAATTGTCGCATTTTGGTACCCAGTTTAGCGATCATTTATCAAAAATTGCAAACCTTGTGCGACTTTCAATATTTTATTAACGCCTCCCCCCCCCTCTCCACGTTATCTGGGAAACACATTTCAAAAGTGACTCGACGCGAAAATTGTACCAAAATCGTGTCTACACAAAAAGCAAGGTTGCAATTAATAGCACTCTGGTGCTAATAAAGGAATGAGAGAGAAAGCTGATGTAATTTAACAAATTCGTGTTGTACAGGGTGTCCATCCTAAGAGCTCCTGTACTGACGACTTATGAATATCATTTGGTTAGTTATTTAGCTAAACGTTTCTGTACACTTCATACAATTTGCGTTCAAAATGGCACATGGCACGAATCAAAAGCACATGGGGCACGAAATTCTCTGATTGCGTGATAAATTCATTCCCTCTGAACACGGAGATATACTATAGGAGTGGACACTCTCCATAGCTGTAATGTTAAACTTTTGGTACCCTAAATAAGTTTTAATTATGTAAACAATGGATATCTCGTGACGTGCAGCGATCCTAGCGGCAACAGAATAAAGCATTTCCCGTGCTGATTGATAACTAATTTTAGTTGTTTTTAATTTTCCGACCTAGCATGTGAATGAGATTATTAAAGCAAGAATTTTACTGGTAATATCTTTTTTGCCATCCATGAAAGATGGACACCATCCACTTTAGTTTCCCGAGTGTCCTCCTTCGAAGACGATAATCAAAACGTACTGTAATTAATTTTTAGGTGTTCCCTGGTCCTAACCCGCATTTACATTAAGTTTCGAAGAAAACCACGGAAAACTCCGACAGCTTAGGCCGGCGGACGCAACCTGGTTTCGAACCAGGCACCTTCCGTCTACCTGTTCAAAGCGCTAGCGCTATGCCACTGGTGGGGCCGGTGTTATAGGATGGTTCTTCAGCCACTACACCTCCTAAACGGCAGTAATTTAGAAGTAACTGATTTTCTCTGAGTTGTCTGCCTGTCTGTCTGTCTTTTAAACATGGATTATGGGGGTGAGGCACTTCTGCTTTAGGAGCCGTTTGGACCAACCATAAATCCAGATTCGATCATTAGCGGCAGTACATGCCAAGGGTGTTAATTTCTACCAATAACTCCTGAAGAGTTCATTTCTACCTAATTCGGGAGCCCATAGATGGCAGAACTACGGATCGTTAGCGGGGCTTCTTAGTTTTGAAGCAAATACCCAACAGAAGACCCCGAGACTTAGTTTGACCACCCTCAGAGACATCGTTTTGTGTGGGAAATTGGAGGACATTGCGATCAAAACCTATTCAACGTGCCCGAGTCACCATTAGCGAGCACGGCGATCTTTGGTTGGTCCCAGAATCGAACCCACTACCTTTCGGCTACGAGGTAGATTCCCCACCCAACCGGGCTACAGCGGCCGTTCTCCAAGTTGCTCCAACAATAGATTCAATCGGAATCAACGAAACAATTGTTATTCTGTTCAACAATGGAATCCTTATGTAGAACAACCAGATACTTAGAGTAGGGTCCCGGTGGTCTGTAACGAAGACAGCTGTCAGTCGAGAGCGAGCTGGACTGGATCTGGTTCCGGTCTCGAACAGGCAACACGTCGCTTGATTGAGACTGACATTCGGCTGGAGAGATTCGCTCGTCGGGAAACCGGACCCCGTTCGCGTTCCACCGCGAAAGACTTCTGCCAAAGAACCGTGTGGATTGTGTCTGGGTTTGGTTGGTTAAGGCTAAGGCTCTCTTTCCGCTGCGAAAGACTTCTGCCAAAGAACCGTGTGGATTGGTCTGGGTTTGGAGGTTAAGGGATGCTACAGCTTTATTAGGCAGCGGACCGGCTTCTTGGCTGCGATGAATCTGATCTCATTAAGATCGCCGCTGCGGGTTGCGCCCACTGGGACCCGACTTTTTCTTTCTATCTCTCTGTCTCTCTCTCTCTCTCTCTCTCTCTCTCTCTCTCTCTCGTTTAACGACCATCCCACTATGGGGTTGGCAACAAAGTAATTGCATTTTATTAGGTAAAATGCAAAGAAATAAATTTTCAACAAATTTTTAATTAAAACAATCTGTGTCTAAACATAGGATTTATATTTATTATAATTTAACCCTTAGAGACCGGCGGGACACCTGCTGGACCAGAGAAATTTATCGACCAAAAGTCGCTCTCGGGTCAGCTACTGTCCCGACAGTTCATTCCCCCCTTTACTGTATCTGCAAAACAGGTGTTCTGCTCTGCATGTTTATCTCATAGAACTAGGATAGGGACGTAGAAGAGAAATGAGTATGGAGATTCCGACCGCAACACCTACGGGAGGACGGGAGGAAGGAGGGACAGATTTCCTACTGGTGGGCGTTTTCCGTTTTCCAGATCTCCCTTCGGGTGGCGTATAGACAGCTGTCACGGTGTATGGATCATTTATCACTAAAGCACTAGAAAAGCGCTCTTCGCCGCAAAAAGTGCATGGGATTAGAGGGACGAAGAAAGAAATATACATGTATTTTAGACATTTGCGGTTTTATACTTTTTGGATCAAATTAATAGTAGTAGCAAGATTATTATTATTTTTTTCTATAGTGATACACTGTGACACATTTCAGATCTTGAGATAAGACTCAGTTTCTTTCATAGATTTTTGAGGAAAGGTAAAAATTTGACTGTTTTTTTTTTTTTTTTTTTTAATGGAGCATTTCCCTATGCGCAGGAAAAATCAAATTTAAAATGCATGTATACTTATAGTTAAATATACTTAAAATTGCAAATGAAGTGAAATATATGTTTTACAGAATGAAGGATTTCTTTTAAAAATAAGCACATATCTAGTATTTTTTTTTTTTTTGTTTGGTTTCAAATTGTAATTTAAAAGATCATGATTACATATGTATATTAATACATACGATTGTAAACATTTTAAACGTTTTTCTCGTCCAGGTTTAATATGAATCCATTTATATTAACACCAGTTACAACTTGGAAAGTTTCATTAAAATAAGACACATACAGAGAAATTTGGTTGTTATAGACAGTTTATGAAAAATTATTTTTGAGTAAGCACGGTTTAAAGTTACCTTACTGTTTTTAGCATAAGTTTCAGTAACCTAAGTTTAATTTGTACTTTTTATCTTTTTTTAAAATAAGAACTCATTTATTTATAACTTAGTTTGTCAGGATTGTATTTGCAAGGCGCGCTAACTTGAGCAGATTAATATATCTTACAAATCTGCCTTTTTTTAACACAAGCCATAATTTTTAAAATTTTAATTTTGAAATATTCCACTTTCTTGATTACGTTCGCCAGGTATATTACAACTATACTTCACAGTTTTAAATATTGTTTCGAATGTGCATCATAATCCATGAGTGTGCCGTGTTTGTCTTTCTTGGGTTGATTTCTACTTTAGCGCCCCGACTCTCGCCAAGGTGGCGATCATTATTAAACATATAGAGTAACCATGACGATTTTCTGTATTTATACTAATTGTATCGATTTTTTGTATTTATACTAATTGTAAATTACTACCGTAATTTACAATTAAAATGGCGATTTGGAACAACCTGTAAGTACAGCATTCCGTTACATTTTTATTTATTTTGGGTTGCCGATTAATGTAGTTTTAATAACTAAGTGTCTTCAAATTCCTTAACTAGTGCGTTTATCACTAATTTGTTCACTTTAGTTTTCGTGTAGTTGTTTAGGGAGCGTTGAAACTTGTGCATAACTCCTAGAGACCCATGACTTCCAAGCTCGCCAAAGGGCGGGGAATTTTTAGGTTGGCGAAAGTAGGGGCGTTAAAATAGGAATCAACTCTTTCTTGAACCATAAAGCACATCTTTCCATCTCTGAACACGGAATCCAAATCTATCTTAACCTACACCTATTGATACTGTTTTAAAATCTTCACCAGGCATATTCGAACTATAGGCATATTCCAAATATATCTTGTAGACATTTTAAATACTGTTTGGAATGAGCATCATAATCCATGAGTGTATCGTGTTTTCCTTCTTTGTTCCATAAAACACTTCTTCGGAATAGAAATCTATATTAAAATCGCCTACCAAAACGGTTTAACAATTTTCGCCAGGCATAGTCAAACTACACCTTTATAAATACCATTTGGAAAGTGTATCATAATCTATGATGTGTAGCGTATTTGTTTTCACTATTCTATAAAACACTTCGTCGGAATTAAAATCTATATTTAAATCGTCTACTAAAACTATTTTACAATATTCGCCAGGCGTTTTCTAACTATACTCAAAATATATTTATAATAAATTGTCGCATTTTGGTACCCAGTTTAGCGATCATTTATCAAAAATTGCAAACCTTGTGCGACTTTCAATAGTTTATTAACGCCTCCCTCCCCCTCTCCACGTTATCTGGGAAACACATTTCAAAAGTGACTCGACGCGAAAATTGTACCAAAATCGTGTCTACACAAAAAGCAAGGTTGCAATTAATAGCACTCTGGTGCTAATAAAGGAATGAGAGAGAAAGCTGATGTAATTTAACAAATTCGTGTTGTACAGGGTGTCCATCCTAAGAGCTCCTGTACTGACGACTTATGAATATCATTTGGTTAGTTATTTAGCTAAACGTTTCTGTACACTTCATACAATTTGCGTTCAAAATGGCACATGGCACGAATCAAAAGCACATGGGGCACGAAATTCTCTGATTGCGTGATAAATTCATTCCCTCTGAACACGGAGATATACTATAGGAGTGGACACTCTCCATAGCTGTAATGTTAAACTTTTGGTACCCTAAATAAGTTTTAATTATGTAAACAATGGATATCTCGTGACGTGCAGCGATCCTAGCGGCAACAGAATAAAGCATTTCCCGTGCTGATTGATAACTAATTTTAGTTGTTTTTAATTTTCCGACCTAGCATGTGAATGAGATTATTAAAGCAAGAATTTTACTGGTAATATCTTTTTTGCCATCCATGAAAGATGGACACCATCCACTTTAGTTTCCCGAGTGTCCTCCTTCGAAGACGATAATCAAAACGTACTGTAATTAATTTTTAGGTGTTCCCTGGTCCTAACCCGCATTTACATTAAGTTTCGAAGAAAACCACGGAAAACTCCGACAGCTTAGGCCGGCGGACGCAACCTGGTTTCGAACCAGGCACCTTCCGTCTACCTGTTCAAAGCGCTAGCGCTATGCCACTGGTGGGGCCGGTGTTATAGGATGGTTCTTCAGCCACTACACCTCCTAAACGGCAGTAATTTAGAAGTAACTGATTTTCTCTGAGTTGTCTGCCTGTCTGTCTGTCTTTTAAACATGGATTATGGGGGTGAGGCACTTCTGCTTTAGGAGCCGTTTGGACCAACCATAAATCCAGATTCGATCATTAGCGGCAGTACATGCCAAGGGTGTTAATTTCTACCAATAACTCCTGAAGAGTTCATTTCTACCTAATTCGGGAGCCCATAGATGGCAGAACTACGGATCGTTAGCGGGGCTTCTTAGTTTTGAAGCAAATACCCAACAGAAGACCCCGAGACTTAGTTTGACCACCCTCAGAGACATCGTTTTGTGTGGGAAATTGGAGGACATTGCGATCAAAACCTATTCAACGTGCCCGAGTCACCATTAGCGAGCACGGCGATCTTTGGTTGGTCCCAGAATCGAACCCACTACCTTTCGGCTACGAGGTAGATTCCCCACCCAACCGGGCTACAGCGGCCGTTCTCCAAGTTGCTCCAACAATAGATTCAATCGGAATCAACGAAACAATTGTTATTCTGTTCAACAATGGAATCCTTATGTAGAACAACCAGATACTTAGAGTAGGGTCCCGGTGGTCTGTAACGAAGACAGCTGTCAGTCGAGAGCGAGCTGGACTGGATCTGGTTCCGGTCTCGAACAGGCAACACGTCGCTTGATTGAGACTGACATTCGGCTGGAGAGATTCGCTCGTCGGGAAACCGGACCCCGTTCGCGTTCCACCGCGAAAGACTTCTGCCAAA
Source organism: Cheiracanthium punctorium (assembly GCA_038373885.1). NCBI lineage: Eukaryota > Metazoa > Arthropoda > Arachnida > Araneae > Cheiracanthiidae > Cheiracanthium > Cheiracanthium punctorium. Next base: position 18,509 of record JAWZYV010018058.1, read on the forward strand.
GAACCGTGTGGATTGTGTCTGGGTTTGGTTGGTTAAGGCTAAGGCTCTCTTTCCGCTGCGAAAGACTTCTGCCAAAGAACCGTGTGGATTGGTCTGGGTTTGGAGGTTAAGGGATGCTACAGCTTTATTAGGCAGCGGACCGGCTTCTTGGCTGCGATGAATCTGATCTCATTAAGATCGCCGCTGCGGGTTGCGCCCACTGGGACCCGACTTTTTCTTTCTATCTCTCTGTCTGTCTCTCTCTCTCTCTCTCTCTCTCTCTCTCTCTCGTTTAACGACCATCCCACTATGGGGTTGGCAACAAAGTAATTGCATTTTATTAGGTAAAATGCAAAGAAATAAATTTTCAACAAATTTTTAATTAAAACAATCTGTGTCTAAACATAGGATTTATATTTATTATAATTTAACCCTTAGAGACCGGCGGGACACCTGCTGGACCAGAGAAATTTATCGACCAAAAGTCGCTCTCGGGTCAGCTACTGTCCCGACAGTTCATTCCCCCCTTTACTGTATCTGCAAAACAGGTGTTCTGCTCTGCATGTTTATCTCATAGAACTAGGATAGGGACGTAGAAGAGAAATGAGTATGGAGATTCCGACCGCAACACCTACGGGAGGACGGGAGGAAGGAGGGACAGATTTCCTACTGGTGGGCGTTTTCCGTTTTCCAGATCTCCCTTCGGGTGGCGTATAGACAGCTGTCACGGTGTATGGATCATTTATCACTAAAGCACTAGAAAAGCGCTCTTCGCCGCAAAAAGTGCATGGGATTAGAGGGACGAAGAAAGAAATATACATGTATTTTAGACATTTGCGGTTTTATACTTTTTGGATCAAATTAATAGTAGTAGCAAGATTATTATTATTTTTTTCTATAGTGATACACTGTGACACATTTCAGATCTTCAGATAAGACTCAGTTTCTTTCATAGATTTTTGAGGAAAGGTAAAAATTTGACTGTTTTTTTTTTTTTTTTTTTTTAATGGAGCATTTCCCTATGCGCAGGAAAAATCAAATTTAAAATGCATGTATACTTATAGTTAAATATACTTAAAATTGCAAATGAAGTGAAATATATGTTTTACAGAATGAAGGATTTCTTTTAAAAATAAGCACATATCTAGTATTTTTTTTTTTTTTGTTTGGTTTCAAATTGTAATTTAAAAGATCATGATTACATATGTATATTAATACATACGATTGTAAACATTTTAAACGTTTTTCTCGTCCAGGTTTAATATGAATCCATTTATATTAACACCAGTTACAACTTGGAAAGTTTCATTAAAATAAGACACATACAGAGAAATTTGGTTGTTATAGACAGTTTATGAAAAATTATTTTTGAGTAAGCACGGTTTAAAGTTACCTTACTGTTTTTAGCATAAGTTTCAGTAACCTAAGTTTAATTTGTACTTTTTATCTTTTTTTAAAATAAGAACTCATTTATTTATAACTTAGTTTGTCAGGATTGTATTTGCAAGGCGCGCTAACTTGAGCAGATTAATATATCTTACAAATCTGCCTTTTTTTAACACAAGCCATAATTTTTAAAATTTTAATTTTGAAATATTCCACTTTCTTGATTACGTTCGCCAGGTATATTACAACTATACTTCACAGTTTTAAATATTGTTTCGAATGTGCATCATAATCCATGAGTGTGCCGTGTTTGTCTTTCTTGGGTTGATTTCTACTTTAGCGCCCCGACTCTCGCCAAGGTGGCGATCATTATTAAACATATAGAGTAACCATGACGATTTTCTGTATTTATACTAATTGTATCGATTTTTTGTATTTATACTAATTGTAAATTACTACCGTAATTTACAATTAAAATGGCGATTTGGAACAACCTGTAAGTACAGCATTCCGTTACATTTTTATTTATTTTGGGTTGCCGATTAATGTAGTTTTAATAACTAAGTGTCTTCAAATTCCTTAACTAGTGCGTTTATCACTAATTTGTTCACTTTAGTTTTCGTGTAGTTGTTTAGGGAGCGTTGAAACTTGTGCATAACTCCTAGAGACCCATGACTTCCAAGCTCGCCAAAGGGCGGGGAATTTTTAGGTTGGCGAAAGTAGGGGCGTTAAAATAGGAATCAACTCTTTCTTGAACCATAAAGCACATCTTTCCATCTCTGAACACGGAATCCAAATCTATCTTAACCTACACCTATTGATACTGTTTTAAAATCTTCACCAGGCATATTCGAACTATAGGCATATTCCAAATATATCTTGTAGACATTTTAAATACTGTTTGGAATGAGCATCATAATCCATGAGTGTATCGTGTTTTCCTTCTTTGTTCCATAAAACACTTCTTCGGAATAGAAATCTATATTAAAATCGCCTACCAAAACGGTTTAACAATTTTCGCCAGGCATAGTCAAACTACACCTTTATAAATACCATTTGGAAAGTGTATCATAATCTATGATGTGTAGCGTATTTGTTTTCACTATTCTATAAAACACTTCTTCGGAATTAAAATCTATATTTAAATCGTCTACTAAAACTATTTTACAATATTCGCCAGGCGTTTTCTAACTATACTCAAAATATATTTATAATAAATTGTCGCATTTTGGTACCCAGTTTAGCGATCATTTATCAAAAATTGCAAACCTTGTGCGACTTTCAATATTTTATTAACGCCTCCCCCCCCCTCTCCACGTTATCTGGGAAACACATTTCAAAAGTGACTCGACGCGAAAATTGTACCAAAATCGTGTCTACACAAAAAGCAAGGTTGCAATTAATAGCACTCTGGTGCTAATAAAGGAATGAGAGAGAAAGCTGATGTAATTTAACAAATTCGTGTTGTACAGGGTGTCCATCCTAAGAGCTCCTGTACTGACGACTTATGAATATCATTTGGTTAGTTATTTAGCTAAACGTTTCTGTACACTTCATACAATTTGCGTTCAAAATGGCACATGGCACGAATCAAAAGCACATGGGGCACGAAATTCTCTGATTGCGTGATAAATTCATTCCCTCTGAACACGGAGATATACTATAGGAGTGGACACTCTCCATAGCTGTAATGTTAAACTTTTGGTACCCTAAATAAGTTTTAATTATGTAAACAATGGATATCTCGTGACGTGCAGCGATCCTAGCGGCAACAGAATAAAGCATTTCCCGTGCTGATTGATAACTAATTTTAGTTGTTTTTAATTTTCCGACCTAGCATGTGAATGAGATTATTAAAGCAAGAATTTTACTGGTAATATCTTTTTTGCCATCCATGAAAGATGGACACCATCCACTTTAGTTTCCCGAGTGTCCTCCTTCGAAGACGATAATCAAAACGTACTGTAATTAATTTTTAGGTGTTCCCTGGTCCTAACCCGCATTTACATTAAGTTTCGAAGAAAACCACGGAAAACTCCGACAGCTTAGGCCGGCGGACGCAACCTGGTTTCGAACCAGGCACCTTCCGTCTACCTGTTCAAAGCGCTAGCGCTATGCCACTGGTGGGGCCGGTGTTATAGGATGGTTCTTCAGCCACTACACCTCCTAAACGGCAGTAATTTAGAAGTAACTGATTTTCTCTGAGTTGTCTGCCTGTCTGTCTGTCTTTTAAACATGGATTATGGGGGTGAGGCACTTCTGCTTTAGGAGCCGTTTGGACCAACCATAAATCCAGATTCGATCATTAGCGGCAGTACATGCCAAGGGTGTTAATTTCTACCAATAACTCCTGAAGAGTTCATTTCTACCTAATTCGGGAGCCCATAGATGGCAGAACTACGGATCGTTAGCGGGGCTTCTTAGTTTTGAAGCAAATACCCAACAGAAGACCCCGAGACTTAGTTTGACCACCCTCAGAGACATCGTTTTGTGTGGGAAATTGGAGGACATTGCGATCAAAACCTATTCAACGTGCCCGAGTCACCATTAGCGAGCACGGCGATCTTTGGTTGGTCCCAGAATCGAACCCACTACCTTTCGGCTACGAGGTAGATTCCCCACCCAACCGGGCTACAGCGGCCGTTCTCCAAGTTGCTCCAACAATAGATTCAATCGGAATCAACGAAACAATTGTTATTCTGTTCAACAATGGAATCCTTATGTAGAACAACCAGATACTTAGAGTAGGGTCCCGGTGGTCTGTAACGAAGACAGCTGTCAGTCGAGAGCGAGCTGGACTGGATCTGGTTCCGGTCTCGAACAGGCAACACGTCGCTTGATTGAGACTGACATTCGGCTGGAGAGATTCGCTCGTCGGGAAACCGGACCCCGTTCGCGTTCCACCGCGAAAGACTTCTGCCAAAGAACCGTGTGGATTGTGTCTGGGTTTGGTTGGTTAAGGCTAAGGCTCTCTTTCCGCTGCGAAAGACTTCTGCCAAAGAACCGTGTGGATTGGTCTGGGTTTGGAGGTTAAGGGATGCTACAGCTTTATTAGGCAGCGGACCGGCTTCTTGGCTGCGATGAATCTGATCTCATTAAGATCGCCGCTGCGGGTTGCGCCCACTGGGACCCGACTTTTTCTTTCTATCTCTCTGTCTCTCTCTCTCTCTCTCTCTCTCTCTCTCTCTCTCTCTCGTTTAACGACCATCCCACTATGGGGTTGGCAACAAAGTAATTGCATTTTATTAGGTAAAATGCAAAGAAATAAATTTTCAACAAATTTTTAATTAAAACAATCTGTGTCTAAACATAGGATTTATATTTATTATAATTTAACCCTTAGAGACCGGCGGGACACCTGCTGGACCAGAGAAATTTATCGACCAAAAGTCGCTCTCGGGTCAGCTACTGTCCCGACAGTTCATTCCCCCCTTTACTGTATCTGCAAAACAGGTGTTCTGCTCTGCATGTTTATCTCATAGAACTAGGATAGGGACGTAGAAGAGAAATGAGTATGGAGATTCCGACCGCAACACCTACGGGAGGACGGGAGGAAGGAGGGACAGATTTCCTACTGGTGGGCGTTTTCCGTTTTCCAGATCTCCCTTCGGGTGGCGTATAGACAGCTGTCACGGTGTATGGATCATTTATCACTAAAGCACTAGAAAAGCGCTCTTCGCCGCAAAAAGTGCATGGGATTAGAGGGACGAAGAAAGAAATATACATGTATTTTAGACATTTGCGGTTTTATACTTTTTGGATCAAATTAATAGTAGTAGCAAGATTATTATTATTTTTTTCTATAGTGATACACTGTGACACATTTCAGATCTTGAGATAAGACTCAGTTTCTTTCATAGATTTTTGAGGAAAGGTAAAAATTTGACTGTTTTTTTTTTTTTTTTTTTTTTTTTTAAATGGAGCATTTCCCTATGCGCAGGAAAAATCAAATTTAAAATGCATGTATACTTATAGTTAAATATACTTAAAATTGCAAATGAAGTGAAATATATGTTTTACAGAATGAAGGATTTCTTTTAAAAATAAGCACATATCTAGTATTTTTTTTTTTTTTTGTTTGGTTTCAAATTGTAATTTAAAAGATCATGATTACATATGTATATTAATACATACGATTGTAAACATTTTAAACGTTTTTCTCGTCCAGGTTTAATATGAATCCATTTATATTAACACCAGTTACAACTTGGAAAGTTTCATTAAAATAAGACACATACAGAGAAATTTGGTTGTTATAGACAGTTTATGAAAAATTATTTTTGAGTAAGCACGGTTTAAAGTTACCTTACTGTTTTTAGCATAAGTTTCAGTAACCTAAGTTTAATTTGTACTTTTTATCTTTTTTTAAAATAAGAACTCATTTATTTATAACTTAGTTTGTCAGGATTGTATTTGCAAGGCGCGCTAACTTGAGCAGATTAATATATCTTACAAATCTGCCTTTTTTTAACACAAGCCATAATTTTTAAAATTTTAATTTTGAAATATTCCACTTTCTTGTTTACGACGCTTTTTAATTTTTAAATTTTCATTAAATAAATTGCGCATACTATATGATTGTAAAACTTATTTCATTTCATTACTAGCTGAAATACCCGTCTTTGACGGCAAATTTCCAAAATTTCCAAATGCAAATTTCCAAAAAGTAAGAACTTTCGTCAGCATTGTAGGAGTACACAGAATGGATGTAGTATGTTGCCAAAGTAAAGAAAGCGAAATTATAATTTTTATGTATGTACATTCATAATCACTTTTAAATATTTTACTGTAAAAAATAATGTACAATTGTTTTCAAATGCAGGATCATTTTGCCCGTGGGTATTGACGGTTTAATTGTTATATATACTTCATTCAAATTTGGTACCAGTATTATTTCAGTATTTAGTCTGTTTTATGATGTATACAAAATAAAAGTAATCGAACTATTGCAACATATTAATGATATGAAAGAAAATACAACTGTTTAGTATTTAATGACCATGTAAGAATTTCAAATGGGAGTATCATATATACTTATATCTATGAATTTTGGAGGGGTAAACTGATTTCGAAATTCAGCGATCATTTTAATAATATATCAGCGCACACAAAATGTTATCTATATCCTAATAATTATTGTTCAGGCTTCTCAAGTGGTCGATAAATCCTAAAAGGGATAGTTACACTGATACCTGACTCACTGATTCATTGACTCTCTAACAACTCCGGGTAACCACTCCAAAATTAAACTTTTACCACCTTGGCTCCAAAAAGATTAAGTTCTAAAGAAAAAAAGATCTACAACATAATACATCTACACAGTTTACTTGAAAATTTTCACGCAAATTAAAATAAAGAAAATAATCTGCGCTACTCTAAAAATCTGAAAATACTTTGTTTCTTTTACATCAACAATAAATTTGCATTTGAAATTTATGCTCGCAAATTACGAGGTGTCAAAATTTCTGAATCAGGAAAGAAAGGGGGAAAAGGGGGTTTTTTATGACCATTTCTTTGGGAGTATTATCTCACTTTTAATCCCACAATTTAAAATAAATTCTAATTCTAATTCTAAACACCCAATGAAAAGCCAGAAAAAAAAAAAATAGAAAGAAAAAGAAAAAAATGAAGCGCATAAACATATTCAAAGAAAAGCTAACTTACAAAAGTTACTCAGAAAAGCCATTCTGTCAACAGGAATATATGAGTATATATGATAACTGTTTTGATGCAGTAGATATTAACGTTATGTCTATGTACACTTTCTCAAAGAAGTATTCGACTAAAAGTCAAATCTTCCTTTCTAAAAATCCTTTATCAGAAAATGGTTTTGCTTAAATTATTATATTCATATTTCTGTCGAATTGGGTATTTTTTTTAAAACTGATTCAACATTCGCAAGCACAAAATAGGAAATTTCGTTTACACTTGAATACTTTTTTGGGAGGGTGTACTTTTGAAATGAACTGATGTGGAAATCTAAAAATGAAAATGAATAGGCTCCAAACTGAAGTTGGTATTTTTCAGCAGATTGATAATAATCAAGGTTTTTTAAAATATTTTGATTAACAAATGGATACATTTAGATATTAGTCGTTAAGAAAAAATATTATTAAGTAAAATTAACTATTGATTTTTCAATAAAATAATTTTAGTTAGTCCTCAGTCGTCGATGGCCCACGAGAATATGTTGGATTATATCTACAGCAGTATGTGTATGTAAACCCTTGCTTGAACTTGAAGGTCTCCTTTTTAACAACTCGAAAACATATTGTACGGCAATCACATTGTGTTGAAGTGCAACTGTTTATGTCGGCATCCTATGCTGGCATTCAGCATCGCAGGGCGCAACGATACACTAGTGTACTGGTAATTCTTACCATACTACTTTAATGATTTTTATACACAATAGGCTTTTATAAGCTCATCTTTGCACGTTCGTGTGTGCCTGCAGCATATTACCCTTTACTTAGGCTGTCATATGACTAATGATCTCTTTCAAGTACTTGTTAAACATCTTTGCCGCTTCGTGTGTTAGTTGTTTGACAAACGACTACGACTCTTTTGTACATAGCACGTTTACACCATAGATCTTCTGTTCTATGGTTTGCACTAAAATGGTACTTTTTTTTATGAATACATGGGATGCACTTAATAGAGTATAGTGGATTTTTCTGTTTGGCTTGTCTACTTAAAAGTAATTGAAAGAATATTCACAAAAGCAGCGGTAGAGTTGAAAGGAGTAACTTATCTGATTCTTTCGATTTATTCTGATCGTTCGGCGTTCTTGAAATAAATATTTTTCAGGCATTGCTATATTACAAAACAGCTTTAAGCACATGCACATGAAGACTTTTCTTTCAAATCTACGACTTCACTGTTTTGCAGTTTTTAATTTCTAGCTATTTCACTCGCGGAACTTAAATCTCTGAAGAATGTCGTTGGCAGGTATGATCCTCACCGTACAAGAAATTGCTAACAAAGTGTGTTCTACATAAATTTATTAGTAAAAACAAAAGTTTTGAACAAAAAATATCATTTTAATTTTATAATTCTGTAATCGGCTATAAATTACGTCGATAATGAATCAGTTTATAGAAACTACGACATAAATTTTTCAATGATTAATATTTTAAAGACCTGTCATCTAATAAAAGACCTTGCATCACAATTTTTTATAGGACCACTCAAAATGTAGCAAAGAAATGTAATAAGAATGTTCTAGGAAAAGGGAGCAGAAACGTTTTTCCATCTACATGGTAGATTTTGGATTGTGTGTGATTAGGGCGAACCTGCGCGAAGGGTATCTGCCTAAGATGGAGGATGCCTTGGTAGGAGGACTTTCTAAGGCGTTCTAACGCGTATTCACATTACATTTGGAGAAAACCTACCTAAACTCCAGACCGTTTGATTGACGACCGCGCGATGGGACCCGAACCCAGGACCTTCACACTTCGGTCGTCTACCATTTCAGTGATATAACCACTGTGCCATGGTGAGGCTCGTATATGGTACTGTGGGAAATTCATAATTTATTTTTTTTAATTATGTATATTTTTTAATGCCATCAATTTTTCAAATTTTGGTACAGAAAAAATAAATGTCCGTTTCTATTTCTGTGATTTTATCACTGCCCTACTGGCAATCCTAAGAAAAATTACCTTTTAAGTTTAAAAATTTGTAAATTTTGATATCAATTTAAAATACGAGAGAGAGAGACTAATTTTATGAAAAATAATAGTAATAATAATAATTGTTATGTTTCATAGCGATAGCATTAACATCTTCACTTATGTAATAATCGCATTTTTTTGCCAGTTTTTTATGGTGAAAGTCTAGGTGCGACTATTATGAGGGGAAAATCTAGTACATAATATTGGAACTCTAAAGCTATTTTTTCTGCTTCAAAATGGGGGTGCGACAATTATGTGAGAGCGACTACGGTATAGCCATACATTTTTTAGCTAAACAGCACAGTGTCGTCAGGCCATTATTCAGAGCAAACTTAACGTTGGTGCTTGTCAAAAGTAGCGATTTTTGTTGATCGCGCCGAAACTAATACAGCTGATTTTCAGTCGGAACATATAAAAGGAAATAACTTTCTTAGTGGAGCAAAGTGAAGATCTCACTATAAATATAATGAGCAGATGTTCTTTATTTTCGAGGACGCCTTGAATACTGAAAGCAAATATTTAAATACCAAGAACACTATGAATAGTAATTGTTCCTTCAATGAAAACAAAACTGTTTCGTCTATAAAAAAACTTTAAAATAGAATACTGTATTGCACTAGTTTCTGCTTTTATTTGACTTTTAAAAATTAACTAGCTGCCTCAAAATAGAAATTTTGGTCACGTTACTATAAATAAATACTATGATATAAACATTAGGGTGATAAATACAAAAATATTCTCCAGCATTTTATTTGAAAAATATGTAGTGAAATTTACGATCGAAAATTAAAACATATGATTGAAATATTTATTATCCTACATAAATATTATCATCGAGCTACGCCATTTCACTTTGCATCTTACCTAAGCTGGCTCTGCGAACTTAAACGCACGTAATCGCCATCAATCATACCAGTAAGGTTGAAAGCCTTGAAAGCTATTTGCTGAACAAGCTGTCACTCAAACTACGCAAAGAGGCTTTACCGCCAATTAACCCAGTCCTCAACTCGAGGGTGGGGATTACGAATCACATGACCTGGTGGTCGAAGCAAAGCATGGCGATTTCCTATCTAGTCCTTAAAAGATCTATGGTGTATACAGGGGGGGGGCTGTACGCCGGCTCTTGTCAGTGGAAAACTACTACTGTCACGGTCGCAAGCAACGCGGGGGCAAGGGTGACGTCGGGAGCAACGCCATAAACGCCAGAACAGGATCGCCGCCGCTCTTTAAATTTTCATAATAAATTTTAACAGATTATAACAGATTTTTGGACTTCGCCCAGGAGGGGGCGATCGCCCCCACCGCCTTCCCCTTGGATCCGCGCCTGCTGTAGAACCTCTTTTTGAAGATGAGAGCAAGTAGGGTAAACGTAAAACAAAGACCAGTTTAACAACAACAATAACAACAGCCAAAAAAAGGAAAAGAAGAAGAAGACCCATCCTCAGCAATGATTTGTTCTACTTACCTTTCACTCCCTTGAAAAATTTCTGGATCCGTCAGTGAAGTACAGCTTATATGGACACAAAGTTTTGTTTGCAGTTTCCTGAAAATTTTAATAACTGTAATAACAATAACTTTTATAGATTAACTTTTGTAAATATTTAGTGTAAAGTATATACATCTTTTTATACATCATACACTTTTACAGTTTTTATTATCTTAATCAATGCATCTCACCTTTATCTTAAGCATCGAAATCAGTTTAAATAACTATGAATTTTCAATAACAGAGGCGGAGGCGGATATAGAATGTATTCCCTCCCACTACATCTTAAATTTAAGCATTTTATAGATTGAATAGACAAGTTTTAGGTTTTAATGAATTTGCAAACGATCCTCAGGCATGGAAAATCAGTCAGAATAACATCCCATTTTCTTAAAGTTTCCATAATTCTCAAAAGCTAATAGTATTTGAATTTTTAATTTTAAATGAAAACACTTTAGAATTGTTAAGGATGCTCTTTTTATCAGCATTAATACTTTATTTAAAATCAGTCTTTATGGTTGATACACTATATTGACAAAGAGGCGTGGTCAGATACGGGTACGTCAGAGTGTATTCTCGCCCACTGCAACGTTATTTTCATATTTAAACTTGTGGATATTGAGTAAAAACTCTTCTTGTACATTTCCTTTTCACAAACCGTGAGTTGAGTTCGGCTGGTCAATAAAGGGATTTTCTGAAGGATCATCGCAGTAAACAGAAATAAAAAAAATTAGTGACAATAATCTAATAATCACCTACATAATTTTTCATATTACCTAACCTCCTCCGATATAAATTTTCCTAAATAATATGTTAAAAAATTTTAAAGGTGTTACTCTGAACAGCATTTAATTTTATTTAAACTAAGTTTTCAAGACTGATTATTCTATGTGCCTAAAGAAGGTGTTGTTAGAGGCGGTTATATCAGAATATATATCCGCCCACTACTACTTGTCCGATATTAATCTTTAGTGTAGACTACTATCAATATTTTCTTATACTATACAGAGAATTAAAATGGACTGGTCTCTCGGTGGCAATCTTAAGTGAATTTTATAAACCCCTCAACGTGAAACGACGGAGAACTATTGACTCTTCAATTTCTTTTAACTAGTCATCATTTAACAGCAGCAAATTTTAACAACAGAAAAAGACATTGTATGAGGACAGTAAAAACAATTTGTTTAAATCAACGGATCCCGAAAAACTGTATTTATTTTTTAATTTATATGGTTATCGCAGAATCTCCTTGCTCGGTCAGTTCGACCGAACAAGGAGAGAGAGATGTTAGTTCCCTGAGAACACAGCGGAGAAGAAACCGGATGAAAGGGATTTGAATAGCACGGCTTTCGGGACAGAGAGAGGGGGAAATCCTTTAGTTATTTTAATGATTCAATATTCGAATCATCGAAGAAGTCAGTAAGTTGAGATATGATTCAGTAAATTGAGTCGAATAGCCCACCTGTAATGTAACATCACTTTTCTACCAACCTCTTACGATTCATGCTCAAAACCTTCTTTCACTTCGGAGTGGTACAACCGCTCTGCTGCAAACAACAAGGCATTCGCTTTTTTAATTTGTTTGAAGAGGCACAAAGGTACAAAATATCTGTTTATTTAAATTTACAAAAGGAAAATACTGTTATGAATTTCTGGGTAGAGCTGAAACTTATTTTTAAAATATATGTTAATCTCACGTCGGGATATTAACCTCCAAAGTTGGGAGATAAAATACACAATTCTCCTACAGCGTTTATGCAATCCAGAATGTATTATGTAATTTTGATTCGCTTGGCAAAGACTATTTTTCTTTCTGCCTTATCAGGAAGACAAAAGGATGTCAAAACTAATCCTCTGCACTTGAAGGCCTCCACTGGCGATTTCTTCTTATTCAGCGGCTTCTGTTGTTAAAAGCCCTCCTAGTAGCGTCTCTTTTTATTGATGAGAGCAAATAGGTCACAGATATTTTAAGAATAAAAATGATCAGGTTGACAAAAAAAAAATCCTCAATAATGATTCGTTCTTCTTACTTTCATACCCTTGAAAAATTTCAAGATCCGTCACTGAAGTACACCTTATAAAATATGGACACAAAGTTTTGTTCGCATTCTCCTGTAAAATTAACTGTACTTGTTATCAGAGGCATATATAGAATGTATTCCCGCCCACTACATCTGAAATGTAAGCATTTATAGATTGAATAGGCAGGTGTTAGGTTTTAATGAATTTGCAAAGGATCCTCAGGCATGGAAAATCAGTCAGAATAACATCCCATTTTCTTAACGTTTCCATGACTCTCAAAAGCTAATAGTATTTGAAATTTTAATTTTAAATGAAAACACTTTAGAAATGTTAAAGATTTTTGGTGCTATATAGATGCTATTTTTGGCAGCATTAATTTTTTATTTAAAATCAGTATTTATGGTTGATTATTGACGAATAGGCGTGGTTAAAGACGGGTACGTCAGAATGTATTCTCGCCCACTTCAACTTTATCTTTTTCATTACGGGTACGTCAGAATGTATTCTCGCCCACTTCAACTTTATCTTTTTCATTTAAACGAGTGGATATGGAGTAAGAACTCTTCGTGTTCACTTCCTTTCTACAAACCGTCAGTTACAATCGGCTTATCAATATATATAATCAGAACAATAGGTCAATATATATAATATTATATAAAGTCAATATATATAATAATTCTTTCAAACCTCAGGTTTACTGTAAAATATTTATTTGTTATAGTAAATTTAAAATACTAGCCACAAGGCTTCCAACTTCACCGCCCCATATACCTTACTGTTCTTTATACTCAGTGCAGTGTTGACTCAATTTCTGGACTCATTTCAATGAAAATCGTGTTTCTTTGTTTTATGTGTTATTAAATTCATTTAGGTTGGGGCTGTTACATATTTTGTGTCATCATAAAAACCGATGTTGAAACAGCAAGTGGCTACATTTTTTTAGATGGGCGATTAATAAAGTCAAATATTTTAAATAGATTAGTCAAGTATTGTAAATTCGATAGTTTGAAGCTATGAAAAAGTCCGAGAGATCTTGCATTTTTGTGCATCCATTATTGTCATTTTGTAATCTAGCTACTGCGTAACATATGCTTGCTCCATCTCATGTCATTCAACTGTTAATTTGGAGTTTCGCATATGCGTTATTGTTATTGCACTAATGTTTACATCTAACTGTTGCCGTTCGCAGCGTGGAAATATCATCGATTTTGGTTTCGCATACGTTGGCGTATTATATAAGTACATGGTCAGATATGCTAATTCATTTTATCCTGTTGCATCTTTTTTTTTTTTTTAATAGTTATTTCAATAAATTTTCTGTCCAAATAAATATGATGTAAACTTTATATTGAATAGATGGCAGTTTTAACGTTTTTTTTTCAATTTACCAGAACATGATGTGAATAGATAATCTTAAAATTGGCTACGTCAGAATCAACTTGAATAAAAGCCTTCCCTAACAACCCACTAAAGCCTCCCCCCCCCTAAAACTCGAATCACAAAATTTACCGTATACCCAAAACGTAAACAAACGAACTTACGCCAACACTGTTAAAAACACCCCCCACTTCCAGAACACTTTAAGCGAAATTACCCAAATAACTAAACTAATTGAAAAGGAAATTGGAGTATCCTCTTTAAACGAGTTACTAGAAAAGCTTAAAAATCTGCTAGCTCAACTTTAAACTTTAAATTCTCAACAAGAAAAATTAATCTTTTTCATTAACTTTCTCAGTAACAGTGATTTCACTGTTAGTGCGTCCCCATAACTTGTAAACAATTACTACCTGTTTTTTAACTCTCTTTTTGAAACTTTTCACCCTTTTTAACTTAATTTCCATTTTTAATTATCTTAACTCTCAGTAAAACCTTTAACTGTAATTGAAGGGGAGATGTGGGAAAAGTTCCCAGGCGCTCCCCAGCCAACACGTTCTTATCTTCTAACTTGAATGAAATTGAGTATAAATTATCCAAACGTTCCCGAGAAAATAGGCAGATTCACAACTGGAGTGGGTGGGGTGTAGGAGCATACGCGTAGAATATAAGACCTCCTCATCCTTAGAGTTGGGTAGGACAAACCATAAAAATGAGGATTTTGTAAGGCACCTCAATCAGTTTTGAAGTGGTTCAAAGAGGGGGTTCAAATGAGGCGGCCGTAGGACAGGGCCGGCCCAAGGGGGGTGCGAATGTAGGCGATCGCCTAAGGCCCCGCTCCTGGGCTATTTTATTGCTATCTCATAAGACATGACAGAGAAGAGGCCCCGCTCTTGCGCTTCGCCTGGGGCCCCGCACGCCCCTCGGGCCGTCTCTGCGTAGGAAAACTTCGAATGTGTGAGGTAGCCAGGGAGTGAGAGTGTGTCATGGCCAAATCGTTTCCTGAAGGGCGGCGGAAGGCACAGGGAGGCGTAAATCTTTTCGAGAAGTTTCTTTGTTGGGGAATTAAGGAATTGTTGAATGTTGTTGGTGTTACATTCTTCAACAAATTAACATCCATGGCATCATGATGGCTTTTTGGGATGGCGATTGATGAGTGAAAATATATATACATTCAGAATTGGAATTGCATCACGCATTAAATACTAGAAAAATATAATGAACGTTGTGTAAAAAAATATTTGTAATCAATAGTTGAACGTGGAAATGTACATACTTGTAATGGGAAAAAATTATGCTTGTGCAGGCTCATAGCTAAGTTATTTTTATTTAAAAATAATAGGCTAAAAATTGAAATATACCTATACACATGTACACAAAGGAAACAAAATGCAAAATAGCAAGAACATCATAAAGAAGAAACATCCATTATGCCAGATGTATCGATCATGAAACACTTTCCAACATAATATTTTTATATTTAAATCTGACGAAATTGTGGTTTAGTGGCTAACGCGAAGTTGCATGAAGACTATCGGCCGTGGGAGATGCTTTGGGCGGTGGACGTTTTTAAGGGTTTCTAACGCGTATTCATGTTACATCTGGAGAAAACCGCCCAAAACTCCGTTTGATCGACAGCAAAGCGGTTGGCCAGACAGTGGTGGCAACAATACGAATGGGGGTTCACCACCACTGACGGAATAAAGAGAGGGCGAAGGTGAAGTACAGGCGTGTTTTTATCGGATTTTAGTGGCCTTTAAAAGAGCGGTAGTATGGAGTCACTATTGAGAAATGCTTCTGACGAAGGAAATGGCCTTCGAGATAAGAGGAGCTCTGGCTTTGACTTTAACTCGTCCCAGTAATTTGCTAGAATTGAAATGTTCGGCATTTTTATTACCTCGACAAAAGAAAATTCAAGTGGATACCGAATAGAGATGAGTTCGGGCTGATTTATTGAAGCCCGAGCCCGAGCAATATTATTAAAGTTGGAGCCCGAGCCCGAAATTTCAGCTAAAGACAAATAAATTTAACTACTTCATTAATAGAATACAATAAATTTGGAGCTTCACACACCTTCTAGTTCCCCGTGCCACTATTTTTTTAAATAAGTACGTCTATTTATCTCATGAATCACTTTTTAAAATCTGTTTCAAGGAGTATGTTCAACAAAGGAGAAATTTTTCACGAGCCCGAGCCCGCCCGAGCCCGAACGCAATCGTGAATTATAGAGCCCGAGCCCGAATCGTGCCCGGGCTCGGGCTTTCGGGCTCGGGCTGAGCCCGTCTCATCTCTAATTCCGAACACACAAGCCACACCCTCTCCCCAATCTTCCACAACCTCAATACCTCATATTTGGAATGTAAACGTATCGCTTTCATTTCACGTGTGTTTTAAAATTAAAAATACGGTAATACCCGTGATTTATCCAATAGGTGGGACTGAGCCATAAACGCGTAAGTCGAGGTATAATTTCGTTTATAAATATACAATTTTAATTTATTTTTCATTGGGGTTGGAGAAAAAGAAACTGAAAGACTAAGGAAAGCAATGATGTGGGAGAAAAAGCTTCATTCAGTAGTCATTCACTAAGCAGCCATTCACTTACAATATTTACACCAGCTTCTTTGAAGCCATTCAAAATAATCTACTGCGGGTTGGTTTCAGAGGGATGGGGCGGGGGAGAACGAAATTTTGAGACAAAAAAAAAAAAAAAAAAAAAAAAAAAAAGTTTCTTAAAATGCCTTATTCAAAAGGGGTTCTGTATTCAGGTGCTTCAGAATTTTTTCAAGTTTTGGTTATGTTCACATAAAATTCGCGAAATCACCGATATCTTCATTTTTACGAAAATAACTGCTCGCGAAAGTAAGTGATCTAACAGTAGTAATTTAGGAAGACAAAAAGGATGGTGAAAACTAATCCTCGTCACTTGGCAACCTTCACTAGCGATTTCTTCTTATTCAGCGGCTTCTGTTGTTTTAAGTCTCCACTGTAGCGTCTCTTTCTAAAGATGAGAGCAAGCTGGGTAAACATGTTTTCAAAAAATAAAAAAAGACCAGGTTAACAAAAACAACAAAAACAAATAAATAAATAAATAAAGAAGAACAAGAAGACCCATATACCCAATAATAATTTGTTCTACTTACCTTTCATTCCCTTGAAAAGTTCCTGAATCCGTCACTGAAGTACAGCTTATAAAATATGGTTTATGGTTGAAAAGTTTTGTTTGCAGTTTCCTGAAAAATTTTAATAACTGCAATAACAATAACTTTTATAAAATAACTTTTTTAAATATTTAGTGAAAAATATATACTTCTTTTTCATATATCTTAAAATTTTAGAGTTTTTATTTTCTTTTTCAATGTATCTTACCTTTATCTTAAGCATTGAAATCATTTTAAATAAGTATGAATTTTCAATAACAGAGGCGAAGGCGGATATAGAATGTATTCCCTCCCACTACATCTTAATTTAAGCATTATATAGATTGTTCAGGCAGGTTTTAGGTTTTAATGAATTTGCAAACGATCCTCAGCCATGGAAAATCAGTCAGAATAACATCCCATTTTCTTAAAGTTTCCATTAATTCTCAAAAGCTAATAGTATTGGAATGTTTAATTTTAAATGAAAACACTTTAGAAATGTTAAAGATGCTATTTTTATTAGCATTAATACTTTATTTAAAATCAGCCTGCATGGTTGATACATTATTGTTGCGGAATTACTCGGCTACTCCTGGGGTTCGTCGTTCTAAAGTCCAGTTGGTGTATAAAGTTCAAGTAAAAAGTCTCTTGTCAGGATGGAACACAAACTTTATTGCTTCTAGAACTTCGTAGAACAATCAGCTGTACACAATTCACAAGCACAATCTAGCAGTAAAGTGCTTTTAACAGTTCGATTAGATCAGAAACTCTCACGAATGCTGTATTTCTCACACAAAATAGAACACTTTCACTGACAAGAATTCAGCGAAAATATACGAGAAATAACACTAACAGTCTCTCAAGACTCAGCAATGAAGAATTTACACACAGCACTTAAATTCAAAGCTTCACAAACAGCGCGAAACACAGCTTCCTTCACAAAGCAAGCGTATTCACTCTCTCAAAGCTTGATCAACAATGAATCGTCGGGGCGACACGCTTCTATAAATAGCCGACGCAGGAGGTACAAGAGGTTTCCAGAAAAGTCAATTTCTCGAGGGTTCTACATAACGCGTGAATATTGATTACGTCATAGAAGAGAAATGTTAGGTTATTATGCGTTTTTAATGCAGGAAAAACAACTTCCAGGCCCCATTGGGAAAATCGCGCCAAATGACCAAAAAGTCGCCAAGCTTGGCGACTTTTGGCGAAATATCGCCAAATTTGGCGCCAAAAATAAGTCCTCAAAAGTGAAGAGATCTAAGCTCTAGGACTAATATTTCTCGAGATTTCTAGAAGCCCATAGAAAAACATATGGGAAAGCGAAACCTCCGTATCTCCGGTTCTAATTGGCCGATTTTGATGCAACAAAAAGCAAAATTTATCTATTTGAAGCGTAGAATACGAATTTTAAACCATTCTAAGCCCCAGAGCAGCGGGTTGCCCCGAAAATTCGTAACATTGCCCCCTTCCCAAGGACTGCACGTCCCGGGCAGTACAATCCCTAGTTAGGAGGTCACACAGGTACCTACACTGTATAACACTTAACAAGATCTTAACAACATAATTCAAGCAAGTAATCAATAGCACAATAAGCAAATACACATTAATAAATAAATAATCAACATAATAAATAATTACACTGTAATAAGTAATCAATGTAATAACAAATACACATTAATAAAATCCAATATATTACAAATATATACACTAAACATGGCGTAAGTAATGAGTGAAAGAGAGTTGACGAAAGAGGAAGAGAAGAGAAAGACAGGAAAGAAATGACAGTTGAAAGAAAGGAGGAATTACGCCATAGTGAACATGGTCTGATAGTCAAATAACTAATTACAACCGCGGTAGATGGCTAGCCGATCGTAATGTACAACTCTTGGCTTCGAGTTTGGTGACTTACGAATCCGTACGATGACGTCATTCAGCCGGTTTAGGACTGTGTAAGGACCGTCCCACGGCGATTGCAGCTTGGGAGACAGGCCTTTCCGTCGAGTAGGATTCCATAGCCAAACTTTGTCACCTGCGTTGAACTCGTGTCCCGTAGCTTTCGTGTCGTAGCGAGTCTTCATCTTTTCCGTGTTCAGGTTGATCCGCTCCCGAGCAAAATGATGCACATCTTCAAACCGTGCCCGAAGGTTTTCCACGTACTCCTCTGGCGATGAAGGCGCATCTGGAGGGCGGCCGAACACTAGATCGGCGGGAAGACGAAGATCTCTGCCGAACAGCATCTGGGAAGGTGTGAAGCCGGTAGTCTCATGGACGGCACTCCTATAGGCCAGCAGGAACAGGGGGAGTTTCTTGTCCCAGTCCTCTTGATTCCTAGATACCAGGAGCGAGAGGTTGTTCAAAATTGTACGATTGAACCTCTCCACCATGCCGTCGGATTGTGGGTGTAAAGGCGTAGTCTGGGTTTTGTCCATTCCGAGAAGTTGGCATAGTCCTTTAAAGACTGCAGAGGTAAAGTTCGTTCCTTGGTCGGAATGAAGTTGCAGAGGGGTTCCATATCTGGAAATCCATTCTTGCACCAGTACCTCTGCTACGGTCGTAGCTTCTTGATCGGGAATAGGAAACGCTTCGGGCCATTTAGAGAAGTAGTCAATGACAACTAGGATGTATTTGTTGCCATCCGAAGTTCGCGGAAGAGGTCCCAGGATGTCGAGTGCAATCCTCTCAAAAGGCGCTCCTACATTATAACGATGTAGTCTTCCACGGCTTCGTTTCTTCGGGCCTTTGCGGGCGGCACAGGCGTCACAAGCTTGACACCACTTTTCGACGTCGCCTCGAGCCCTAACCCAGTAAAAGCGCTCGCGAACTTTCTGCAGGGTCTTCATTACGCCAAAATGGCCCCCAGTTAAGCCATTATGAAGTTCTTCTAGAACCTTCGGAATCCTCGAGCGAGGGAGTACCAACTGCCATCGGAGCATCTTGCCGTCGTCCGACTCCCATTTACGATACAGGACTCCATTTCTCAGGCGAAGCGAATCCCATAAAGCCCAGTACTGTTTTGTTGCCGGACTGTAAGATGATATTTCTTGCCAACTGGGCTTAGCGCTGGATTTTTCCATAAATTCCACAATAGGTTTGATGTCGCTGTCTGTTAATTGGTCCGCCCGAACATTTTCGTCACTCCAGGGATCTTGAGATGATGCCGATGATGTAACTTGGCGGACAGCGGGATGTTTCAGATGGTAATTTTTCTCTGCCCTGGAGCAATAGCGACAACTGTCTATGCAGGGCCTTCTCGACAAAGCATCTGCATTTCCATGAGATGACCCTTTCCGATGACGTATCTCGATGTCATATTCTTGTAGTCGCTGTATCCACCTGGCTATTTGGCCCTCCGGGTTCTTGAAATTTAGAAGCCAGGTTAAAGAGGCATGGTCCGTTCGGAGCAGGAACTTTCGGCCGTACAGGTAATGATGGAAGTGCTCCACGGCCTTAATGATAGCAAGGAGTTCCTTTCTCGTAACACAATAGTTACGTTCTGCCTTTGAAAGGCATTTGCTCCAGTAGGCAATGACGTGTTCTTGGCCATCTATCTCCTGGGACAAAACTGCTCCGACACTCTCCTTACTTGCGTCTGTGTCCAGGATAAATGGCTTGTCAGGGTGAGGATACGACAAGATCGGCGAAGATGTTAAAGCCGTCTTCAGTTCGTTGAATGCGTCCTCACATTCCTCAGTCCAGAGAAATTTCTGTCCAGTCTCGGTCAATTTGTGAAGAGGTCTTGCAATTTGAGAAAAGCCCTTCACGAATTTTCGATAGTAAGTACACAGACCGAGAAAACTTCTTAAGTCGTGGATATTCTCGGGACGACTCCAGTTCTGGACTGCGGACGTCTTTTCGGGATCGGTTCGGACTCCGTGGGCGGATATTATGTGCCCGAGGTAACGTACTTCCCGACGAAACAAATTGCACTTCGATGGACTCAGTTTCAAGTTCGCCTCCTTTAATTTCTGCAGCACCTTTCGGATGTTCTCTAGATGCTCTTCGAAAGTCCTTCCGACGATGATGATATCGTCCAAATAAACGAGACATGCTTCGTAGGAAAGTCCTCTCAACACTGTCTCCATTAGTCGCTCGAATGTAGCAGGTGCGTTGCAGAGTCCAAAAGGCATAACTTTGAACTGCCATAATCCTTGTCCCGTGGTGAACGCAGTCTTTTCACGGTCGTCGGGATGAATTTCCACTTGCCAGTAACCACTTTTCAGATCCAGAGTGGAAAACCATTCGTTTCCCGATAAAGTGTCCAAAGTGTCGTCTATCCTGGGAAGAGGGTAGCTGTCTTTCTTGGTAATGTCATTCAGACGTCTGTAGTCAACACAGAACCGGGTGGAACCATCCTTCTTTCGGACCAAAACAATTGGCGAGGCCCAGGGACTAGTCGATGGCTCGATGACGTCATCACGCTTCATCTCCTCTAAAAGTCTGCTCACCTCTTCTTGCTTAGCAAACGGCAGCCGCCTAGGATGTTGCTTGATGGGAGAATGGCTGCCTGTATCTATCCTATGTTGAGTTAAGCTCGTACGGCCAAAGTCACCCGAAGTACGGGAGAAGAGGTCTTCAAATTCAGCTATTACTTTCTCCGCAGCGCTTCTCTGTTCTACCGTTAACTCCACGTCTTGTATTAATTCCTTCGTCAGGCACTCGGAAGATTTAGCTGTCGTTTGGCTGATGTTCTTATTAATGCAGGTAACAGGAGTGCATGTCGCCAACACTTCATTTTTCTTTATCACCTTCGACTTGTCCGTCACATTTACTACTCTAACTGGAATTTCTGTTCTCGACAAGTCCACAAGTGTTGCTCCCACAAGTACTCCTCTGATGGAATCACTATTGCTTGGGTGTTCGATTAATCCAAAACGGAATTTATTGCTTTCTTTTACTGTTCCAGAAATTATTGAATCAGTTCTGGGAGGTAGAGTGATATCAGTCTGGGCTATTATTTGCTGAACAGGCAAAACAGTTTCATTTCTAATATCGAACGCAGCTATTTCTTCTGAGTCTGAACGAAGCTCATTATTCTTAAAGTCCAAATTAAATTTGTGTGATTTTAAAAAGTCCAGTCCGAGAATAAAAGAGTCTGTAATATTGGCGACATATACCACATGGTCGTATCTGGCATTTCCAAACGTGATTTCTACTTGCGCTTTTCCGCCCACTTCGATCTTGTCACCTGTCACAGTCTGGAGGGTCAGCGAGGGCGGAGTCCAGATAATCTTCAAATTTAATTTCTTGGCCAGATCCGTCCTTATGATGGTTACGTTCGCGCCAGTATCAATCACCATGTGGCATGGAGAACCATTAACGTATCCCAGTACGAAGAGTCCATTACTGCCGCCATTCACCGATGAAATCTGCAAGACTTTTAGGTGGGGCTTTTGACTATCTGGCAACCTCCGCCCCGCGAGATGGCCACCTCCTAGTTTCCCTCCTTCTTGTTTTTAGAATTCTCTTGCTGGTCAAGAGACTTTCGACCACAATACTTTTGTACATGCCCTTCGACGCCACACTTCCAGCATTTTACTTTCTTTGGGCCATCTCTCGTTCTATCGGATCTTAATTTTCGCTCTATGAGATCTTCAATTCTCTTCAATCTGTTCTCGACGCTCTCTGTGTCTTTGTTAGCTTCCTCTTGGACCGTTACCGCTCTAACAGCGTGCCGATCTTTTCTCACGGCCCGCTGGGCTGCCTCTAGCTTCATTGCGAACACCAGAGCAGACTTCAAATCCTGATAATCCTCCAACATGAGTGTCTTTTGGGTTTCTGGATCACGGATGGCTTCAATAAAATGACGCACCGCCATTTCCTCTCTGACATTATCAAGGTGGTCCATGTAGGCTAGATGACACAGCCTATCTATGTCCGAAGCCAGCTCTTGAAGGGTCTCGCCAGATCTCTGCATCCTTGACTTAAGTTGGATTCTACTATATTCTTTCTGGCACTTCTCTCCGAATTTCATCTCCAAGGCACTGGCAAGGGCGTCAAAATCTCCAATCTTCGTCGCTCCGATAGTTTGCAATACATTAATTGCATCTCCGCTAAGGGAAGCGGCCAGTTGATTAGCTTTCTCGGACTCGCTCCAACCATTGGCTCTGGCGACGATCGAAAATTGGGTCTTGTAAGCTTCCCAGGGAGTCTTTCCGTCATAGGCAGTAAGTTTCACTGCTGGGCGGTGTGAAGATAACCTGATGTTTTCGGGTAACTTTCCCAGCTTTACGAGAGAGTCCAATTTTTCTTCAATTTTAGCTTCACATTCTTCATGTATTTTCGAAACTATATTTTCTTTCCAGTCTAGTTTCTCCTCAATTTTATTCTTAAATTCTTCCCGCATTCTGCAAATATCTTGCTGCAATTCCTTAACATTTTCTTCTATTTTTCCTTCAATTCTTTGTTCATATTTCGTTTGAGTTTCTTCTATGAGCGACATTCTTTTCTCCATTATCTCTTGATTTTCCTGCACACTCTTTTCGAATTTCTCTAATTTTCCCAAAGCAGTCTCCATTTTCTCCAATCCCAATTTCATTCCTTCTTGTCCGGCTTCAATTTTCTTCTCTAAATCCGCTTTCATCTGTTCTTGTCCGGCTTCAATTTTCTTTTCTAAATCGGTCTGTCCGGCTTCAATTTTCTTTTCTAAATCGGTCTGTCCTGCTTCAATTTTCTTCTCTAAATCCGCCTTCATCTGTTCTTGTCCAGCTTTCATCTCGTCTTGTCCGGCTTTCATCTCGTCTTGTCCGGCTTTCATCTCGTCTTGTCCGGCTTTCATTTCTTGCATCATATTCATGAGCTTTTGAAGTTGTTCTTCCATTTTTTGTCTAGTCAAAACCATAAACTGGAAAATTAAAGTCTTTATTTAGAACCCCACTCCTGACACCAAATGTTGCGGAATTACTCGGCTACTCCTGGGGTTCGTCGTTCTAAAGTCCAGTTGGTGTATAAAGTTCAAGTAAAAAGTCTCTTGTCAGGATGGAACACAAACTTTATTGCTTCTAGAACTTCGTAGAACAATCAGCTGTACACAATTCACAAGCACAATCTAGCAGTAAAATGCTTTTAACAGTTCGATTAGATCAGAAACTCTCACGAATGCTGTATTTCTCACACAAAATAGAACACTTTCACTGACAAGAATTCAGCGAAAATATACGAGAAATAACACTAACAGTCTCTCAAGACTCAGCAATGAAGAATTTACACACAGCACTTAAATTCAAAGCTTCACAAACAGCGCGAAACACAGCTTCCTTCACAAAGCAAGCGTATCTCTCTCTCAAAGCTTGATCAACAATGAATCGTCGGGGCGACACGCTTCTATAAATAGCCGACGCAGGAGGTACAAGAGGTTTCCAGAAAAGTCAATTTCTCGAGGGTTCTACATAACGCGTGAATATTGATTACGTCATAGAAGAGAAATGTTAGGTTATTATGCGTTTTTAATGCAGGAAAAACAACTTCCAGGCCCCATTGGGAAAATCGCGCCAAATGACCAAAAAGTCGCTAAGCTTGGCGACTTTTGGCGAAATATCGCCAAATTTGGCGCCAAAAATACGTCCTCAAAAGTGAAGAGATCTAAGCTCTAGGACTAATATTTCTCGAGATTTCTAGAAGCCCATAGAAAAACATATGGGAAAGCGAAACCTCCGTATCTCCGGTTCTAATTGGCCGATTTTGATGCAACAAAAAGCAAAATTTATCTATTTGAAGCGTAGAATACGAATTTTAAACCATTCTAAGCCCCAGAGCAGCGGGTTGCCCCGAAAATTCGTAACATTATATTGACAAAGAGGCGTGGTCAGATACGGGTACATCAGAATGTATTCTTGCCCACTGCCAGGCCCGAACTGGGAGGGTAGGGGCCCGCCCGTCTCAAGAGAAGGGGGGGCCGGGTGCAGTGGAGGCTCGTGGGATACAGCAAGTACAGCCGGGTTGCACTTGAAATTATCAGCACATACTTTAAAATAATTTATTCTACTAATTTTCCTAAATTCAGATTCGAATTGTGGAATTCCTACGGTAAATTAAAAAAATCTCCGAAAAAAACCAAACAAAAAAAACCGTATTGTGGCCGGATCGCTCATTCAGAAAAAAAGCACTTTAATCTTCCTGTATTCAATTGGGAAAATCTTTGGTTCAGCCCAGAGCGCTGAAAAGAAATTTGGCAGCACCGTTGCCATGACAACGACTACGTAAGCAGCCTCTCCGGCATAGGGAGTATGCAGCTGATACAGCCGATGAAAGATTTTTTAACGGCGGCTGAACTTGAGAACTCGACTAACTGATTGGCTCGGACGAGAAGTGAGGGAGGGGGTAAGGAGAATATATGTTTGGAAAACTCTCGACTTTATATTGCTGAATTTATCAAGAAGGTAAGCCTGAATAGACGCTTTTGAATGGACAATTACCCATCAAAGCAGTATTGTTTTTAAGTAAGCAAGAACTGGCATTTAGAGGACATGGCGAGCGAGAAAATTCTTTAAACATGGGAAATTTTAAAGAGCATTTAAAATTATTGATATCTGAATTAAAACAGTGATGTCCCCATAAAATGGGGACATCACTGACCGATTCGCATGTTTAAAAGAAAGGAGGGTTGATTTGATTTATAAAAAATAAGTAAGTTTTCTTTTTTTTTTCTTTTCTTCTCAAGTTTATCGTTACAAAAGAAAATTCTAAGGAAACTTCGAATCAGACACGGATTAATGCAATTTTGAGGATAAGAGCGGCTGGTTGAAATTTATGTCCATTTTATGGAAGTAAAATAGGATCTCATAGGGTCTCAAAATAGGATCTAGAAATTACATTTTTTATGTAATTTCTTTTTTTTTTTTAATTTTTTATCCTGGGTGAGGGCTTAATCCGCCAGCTTTCGAATTCAGTAACAAAGATTTTCCAAACCTGTCCGGAGGAAAGGGGGGGGGGGCCTCATATGCTTCCGGCTGCACTAACAGTTTTGACCACGGGCCGCCACTGCCCGGGTTATTGTGTAACCGATAAATGTTAGGATGTGTTAACTTTCGGGGTATGGGAGGAGGAATGGTGTTATTATTAATTAATTATGATTTAAAATTAATGCATAAATAAAATATTGATCTACTATTAATATGCGTCAATCATATTAATTAATCCCTTGTTCATTCGGGAATCCTCTCTCAAAAAATTTTGAGAGCTGCATTTAAAATGAAGTGTTTGAAGCCTTCTGGGGCGCAATTGCAACTGCAAAAAACTTTGCGAGTGTCAAACTTCATTCAAGTGCTATCAATATAGCACATTTTATTTTCTTTCAATATAGCTTTTTTTTTCTTTCTTTCTTTTTTCTGTTTGGGGGCCCGCTCTCAGCAAGGAGGGCCCGCCGAGGGTGGGGGCCCACCCGTCTGCAGACAGTCGGACAGGACACCCTGGCCAGTCCGGGCTTGCCCACTGCAGCATTAATTTTATATTTAAAAGAGTGGATATTGAGGAAAAACTCTTCTTGCAAATTTCCTTTTTACAAACCGTCAGTTGCAATCGGCTGGTCAATAAAGGGATTTTCTGAACGACCATCACCGTGGACAGAAATAAAAAATTAATGACAATAATCTAATAAGCATCTGTGTCATTTTTCATATTAACCTAACCTAATCCGATATATAATTTTCTAAAAAATATGTAAAAAAATTTTTAAAGTATTACTCAGTTATACTACTTACTCTGGTAACTGTTAATATACTTGTTATTATTAATTATTAATACCCTTAATTATTAGTTAAGGGTATTAATTATTATTAATTATTAAGATTATTGTAATTTTACTTGAAATAAGTTTTCATCACTGATTTTATATGTGTATAAAGAAGACGTTGCTAGAGGCGGTTATATCAGAATATATACCCGCCCAGTACTACTTGTCTGATATTAATATTTAGTGTAGACTACTATCAATATTTTCTTATACTATACAGAGAATTAAAATGGACTGGTCTCTCGGTGGCAATCTTAAGTGAATTTTATAAACCCCTCAACGTGAAACGACGGAGAACTATTGACTCTTCAATTTCTTTTAACTAGTCATCATTTAACAGCAGCAAATTTTAACAACAGAAAAAGACATTGTATGAGGACAGTAAAAACAATTTGTTTCAAATCACCGGATCCCGAAAACTGTATTTATTTTAATGGTTATTTATATCGTCACTTCGACCGAGCAAGGAGAGAGAGATGTTAGTTGCCTGAGAACTCAGCGGAGAAGAAACCCGATGAAGGGGAATTAAATAGCACGGCTCTCGGGGCAGAGAGAAGGGGAAAACCTTTAATTATTTTACTGATTTAAGATTCGAATCGTCGAAGTAGTGAGTGAGTTGAGATTGGAATCAGTAAAATGATTCGAACCGCCCGTATGAAATGTAACATCACTTTTGAGGCGTTTCTATCTACCTCTTGCGATTTATGGTCAAAACCTTGCAACTCGGAATGGCACAACCGCTCTGCTGCAAATAAGCCAGCAGTTGCTTTTTAAATTCGAAGAAAATTATTTTGCGGCGAGTTTATTTGTTAAAATATTTTTAAAAAGAAAGTTCTGTTATTAATTTCTGGGTACAGCTGAAACTTATTTTTAAAATACATGTTAATCTCAGGATGGGGTATAAAATTCCATAGTTGGGAAATAAAATGTATAATTCTCCTACAGTGTGGATGCAATCCAGAATGTATTATGTATTGTTTATTGACTTGGCAAAGACATTTTTTCTCTTTCTACCTTAACGGGAAGACAAAAGGACGGTCAAAACTAATCCTCTGCACTTGGCAGCCTCCACTGACGATTTCTTCTTATTCAGTGGCTTCTGTTGTAACAAGTCCCCCTTGTAGCGTGTCTTTTTATTGATCAGAGCATACAGGTTTCAGATGTTTTCAGAATAAAAAATGACCAGGCTGACAAAAAGAAAAAAAAAAAATCCTCAATAACTATTTGTTCTACCTACTTTCATGCCTTTGAAAATTCAAGGTTTTGTTCGCATTTTTCTGTAAAATTCGAATAACTGTACTTTTAAATATTTAGTACTAAAATATGTACGTCTTTTTCATAATATATCTTAAAATTTTAGAGTTTTTACTATCTTAATCAATGTATCTTATCTTAAGCTATGGAATCAGTTTAAATTTCTATCATATTTACAATAACCCAGGCGTTATCAGAGACAGATATACAATGTATTCTCGCTCACTACATCTTAAATGTAACCATTTATAGATTGAAAACACAGGTTTTAGGTTTTAATAAATTTGGAAACAATCCTGAATCATGGAAAATCAGAGTCATAATAATATCCATTTTCTCAAAGTTTCCTTGATTCTCAAAAGCTAACCGTATTTGAATTTTCAATTTTAAATGAAAACGCTTTAGAAATGTTAACGATTCTATTTTTGGAAGCATTAGTTTTTTATTTAAAATCAATCTTTATGGTTTATTATTGACGAAGAGGTGTGGTCAGAGACGGGTACGTCAGAATGTATTCTCGCCCACTTCAACTTTATCTTTTTTATTTAAACGAGTGGATATTGAGTAAAAACTCTTCGTGCACATTTCCTATTTACATTGTCAGTGCAATCGGCTGGTCAATAAAGGAATTTTCTGAACGACCATCACCGTCAACAGAAATGGTAAATGAGTGACAATAATCTAATAATCACCTACATAATGTTTCATATTACCTTACCTAATTGGATATAAAATTTTCTAAAAAATATATTAAAAATTTTTAAAGGTGTTACATTGAACAGTATTTAATTTTATTTAAAGTAAGTTTTCATGACTGATTATTCGATGTGTTTAAAGAAGGCGTTGTTAGAGGCGGTTATATATGAATATATACCCGCCCACTACTACTTGTCTAATAATAATAGTGAAGACTACTATCAATATTTTCTTATTATATACCTAGAATTAATATGGAGTCTCACGGTGGCAATTTTTAGTGAATTTTATAAACACTTCAACATGAACAGACGGAGAACTATAGACTCTTTAATTTCTTTTAACTAGTCATTATTAACAGCAGTATTTTGATATTTCTAAATTTTAGCAACAGAAAAAGACGTTGTATGAGGACAGTAAAAACAATTCGTTTCAAATCACCGGATCCCGAAAAACTGTATTTATTTATGTATTTATTTATTTTTACCGTTTTTTTTCAGCAAGTATCCCAAATAAAATTTGCAAACAAATTTAACTAATACATTTAAAATTTAATAGTAAACAGTTTGGTATGGAAGACCTCGTTGCATATTTTATTCTTATAACTCGCCAATTAAAACCGGCTGGAGAATTTAGTGAATTTCCGAACGACGATCAGCATGAACAGAAATATAAAATAAAGGTATTTTGATAATTCTTCAAAAATAACAGTATTCAAATTTTCAATTTTCATTAATGTTAAAGGCATTATTTTTACTTTTTAGCATTCATTTATTACTTAAAAATCAGTTTTAATGTTATCTATCACTTTATATCATGAGAAAGAGGTGTGGTCAGAGGTTCATATAATAAAATGTAGTTTTACCTTTATTTTTTAAATTCAAGCGTCCGGTTATTAAAAACTCATTTTGGTTTGGCCTCATCTCATTTTGATTTAATTAAAGTTGTAATGCCTTGTTTTGGTCACGTGTTTAGTATCTCCGCCTCCAAATTCTATACGAATCCACTTTACTTTACGTTAGTAAAGTATCCACTTTACGTAACGTAAAGAATCCACTTTACGTTAGTAACTAAACAATAGGTTTAATAGCTACTAAATCTATCTGAATAAGGGCCTTGGTCACTGGGTAGTTAGTTGCAGAGACGACTCTTCACTGATTCAGTGTTTTGCTCGTTTCGGAGATTGCGTACGACGAATCTGAACTAAGTTGGCGAGTTGAATTCAAATGTTTCAGTGATTGTATGGAGTCAATCCCCCTCAACCCCCTCCAAAAAAATCAAGAAAGTTCAAGTATTAGAACTATTTAAAAATGGTATTTTCTACAAGCAGAAACATTTTGTCCCAACCCCCCCCCATCCAAATATTACATACCAATTGACGTCAATGCCTGTGGGTAGTTTCTCAAAAATGTTTAAACCTTTTACCTCGGAGTGGGGGTGGGAACTCCCTCTACCCAACTTGTCTGGCTTGTGGTTTAACATTTGTTTAAAATTTAATGAAACATCCCTTTTCTACTCTTAACTTCGATATATCTCCATCCATCCACCCTCAAAAAAGGAAAAAAGAAACGGAAAAAGAAAAAAGGGGGACACGTTAAGTTTATATGGCTGCGCGTTTGCATTCCAAGGGAAATAGAATGAAATAAAGTTAGGACTGTGTTCGGTGCTTTTAATGAAGTATCCAGGGGCGGTACCATGCGCCCCCACAAAAGGACTTTGTTGCTTAAAATTAAACAAAATAACATTTGACTTTTTTGTTGCAATATTTCGTTTAAGCTATTTTTTTTTTTTTTACCTTGATTGTCGTTTAAGGAAAATTATTTTATTTACTTTCGTAACTGGGAGATATACAAAATAGGGTCTAAAGCAATAGCGTAGTTAGTGTTATTGATAACGGGGCGGACCTCCATATTCCTGCATTTATAGATTAAATTTACATTTGCTGTGTGTGTCTGGAAAAATATAAATAAATTTGACTTGACATAGGTACGCACAAATGGCGAGATTGATTATAGATTTATTCAATTTTTTTTTTTACGATTTCTTATTTCTATTAATACTTTTTAACTAATCCATGAATAATAATATTAATTTAAAAAAAAAAATTCTCTACAACTGATTTTAATTCATAATTGAATTTTATAAATAAGAAGTTTTAAATATGAAGTATTTATCTATATACTCTTCTTTAAAAGATGTTACGAGCGAAGGTACAGTTTGAGAAAGATTTTAAACAACTAAAGCATTTTGTGGAAAATACTTTTTTAATTAATATTATTATTCATGGAATAGTTAAAAAGTATTAACAGAAATGAGAAATTGTAAAAAAAAAGAAAGAAAGAAAAAGAAAAAAAAAGAATTGAATAAAAGCATTGGATTATTAAAATATTGCTACTATTTAGTCTAATTTAATCCCACCTCCCTCCTCCATACAAGTGAAACTCCATGCGGTTGGCCGTTTGTAAAAGAGTGCGTAGTACAGCTTACGAAGAGTTTTTTAAATCTCCTGCTTTATTTATTTACTTATTTATTTATAAAGCTATTCAAATTTTTACATTATTTTGAAAAGATCATTTTTTTTCTTTTGAAATATTATTAAACCATATGATTTCAAACAATCCGAGAAAAAGTGAGAGAGAGATAGAAATCAGGACCAGCCCTAGGCGGTAAGCAAATTTCAGGGCCAGGGAAATAGTCAGGAATAGAGTACTCAAAAGTGGTTCGGAATTTTCGTGTTTTCACAAAGGCCAATCTAAAAATTATAAAAAAACTATGTGCAAAATTTTTAATATACAATATTTTCCACTAATTTTGTACTAAATATATGATGTATCAGGCCATCTTGAAATACAGTTTCATTTTTTATGGATTACTTCTGAGAATTGAAAATAAATTACGGCATATAACTTTTTCATTCATAAAAAGCACAGTTTGTGGAGAAACATCCTGAACAAGACCTCCGAGAGAAATCTGATAAGGCGCCCTCATATTTTTCAGATTACTGAGCGTGCATTTTCCGATTTTTCTTGTCGTGCTAAAATTTCATTTAAAAAAATAGAATGACATTTCATTTCTCTCTCCTAAAAAAGGATTTTGTAAATAATAATTACTTCACTGAAAGTAGAGTTACTTTCACAAGGAGGGCAAAGATCCCAAGGGAGATGATGCTACAACTGTCCCACTTGCAATGTCACTCCGCGTCTACATTTAAACGCAAATGGAAACTTTTTAGATTTTGAATCTGGAGTTTAAATTTTCACTCCTCTTTCTTCCTTATTTAAATTTTTATTATTTTTTTCAGATCTAGATATACTAAGTTCACTTTATTTATTTTAGACATTGAAGGCGTAGTCAAGACGGATGGAATATTAGGATAAATATCCCTTCCATATTTTTTAGATTAGTAAGCAAAACCTATTCGATTTTTCTCTCCATGGAAAAATTTCGTTCGTTAAGACAGATTTATGAGTCAAATTATTACATGAAAGTGTTTCTAAGCTGCGTTCGCATGTTTATTATTAATTTTTGAGAAATTTTTTACTGAAAGGCGGTTACTTTGATTACAAGGGCGGAGATTTCCTCCCTCAGAAATGATGCTACAATCCGGCCGCTTTGAATATAGTTTAGCTACAACAACAAAAGATAAATAAAACATTTTATGTTTGTAATCAGTAATTTATATTTAAACTTATCTGTTTTCCTAATTTTTATTATTATTAATTTTTAAAAATCTTGTTAAATTCCGTTTATTTAGTTGAGATATCCGGGGTGTAGCCTGGAGGAAAGAGATATCTGGATATATCCCCTGCGTGTGTTTCAATTAATTCCCATTCGTTTTTCGATTTATTATTATTATTATTATTATTATTATTATTATTATTATTATTATTATTATTTTGCGATTTCATTTATTAAAAAACAGAATTATATTTCATGTTTCTCCCCGAAAAAGATTCAAATCCAAGTCATGTTTATTGCTATTTTTGAGAAAAGAATAAATTTTGCAGAAAGCCGGTAACTTGTACTACAAAGACGGAGATTTCCTTCCTCGGAAATAATGTTACACTACGGCTACTTAGTGCTACTCTCGGAACTACAATAAACAACAGAGGAAACTTTTTATACTTGGAATATGCAGTTGAAATTTTCATTTCCCTATTTTTCGAATTTTAATTATTATTCATTTTTAAATATCTAGGTAAACAAATGTCTTTTCGGTTTACAGATCCGTTGTGCAATCAAGAGGAAGGGGATATCGGATACATCCCTGCATATGTTTCATGTTAGCATAAGTTTTCCGATATTTTTTGGTTGTAAAAAAATTTCCTTTATACAAACAGAATTATATTTCCTATTACTTCCCGAAAAAGACTCCAACCTACTCCCTATTTAACATATTGTTGCTGTTTTTGAGAAAAGAATATTTTTACAGGAAGGCGGTTACTTTTATTACGAAGGCGGATATTTCACCCTCGGAAATGCTGTTACAGTCCGGCTTCTTTCAACGTATTTCGCCTCTACAATAAATAATATATGAAAACTTTTATACTTGGAAATTGCAATTGAAATTTTCGTCGTCTATTTTTCTAATTTTAATTATTATTGATTTTTTAAAATGTTGATAAAATAAATTCTGTTTATTTGGTTTCGATATCCGTGAGGCGTAGCCGAGACGGGTTGGGGGGATATCGGATACATTGCTGCGTATGTTTCAAATTAGTATGTTTTCCTTTTTTTTTTTCTTTTCTTTTTTTCTTCTGATTTGCAAAAGTTCTGCCTATTAAAACAGAATTGTATTTCCTATTACTTCCCACACAAGACTCTAAGCTACGTCCCCAATTAGCATAATTGTTGGGTTTTTTGACAAAAGCATGATCGAAAGGCGATTTTTTTTTTTTTTTCCCTTCCTACCAGACTGGAGGTTTCATCCCTCGGACATGTAGTGAATGTTTTGAAATTTTCCCTACTCTATTTTTCTAATTTTAATTGCTATAAATTGATAAGAATCTAGATAAACTAAATTCCGTTCATTTGGTTTAGATATCTGGGGTATAGACAGGAGGGTGGAGATATCGGGATAGATCCTCTGCATATTTTACAGATTAATAAGCATACGATTTCCGATTTTTCTTGTAGTGCAAAAGTTTCGTTTATTTAAACAGTATCATATTCCGTATCTCTTCCCGAAATATTTATTTCCAGAAAGGAATTGCTTCCCTGAAAGGCGTGTTACTTTTCATTAAGAGGACGAAGGTTATACCTCAAGTGATGTTGCAATTCACCAATTTTTAATGTCCTCCCACATCTACATTTAAACAATTTTTTGAGAAAAGAATAATCGAAAGGCTTTTTTTTTTTTTTTTTTTTTTTCTTTCTACCAGAGTGGAGGTTTCATCCCGCGGACATGAAGTGAATGTTGTTTCGCGGCTACAACAAAACGTAACTGCAAACCTTTTATACTTGGAAAATGCAATTGAAACTTTCTTAGTCTATTTTTCTAATTTTAATTATTATTAATTTTTTAAAATCTTGATAAAACTAAATTCCGTTTATTTGATTTAGACATCCCGGAGGCGTGGACGAGAGGGAGGGATTGCCGGATACATCCGTACATACGTTTGACGTTAGCATAAACTTTCCGATACTTTTTCGTTGTGCAAAAATTTCGTTTATGCAAACAGAATTATATTTTCTATTACTTCACGAAAAAGAGTCCAACCTACTCCCTATTTAACATGTTTGTTGCTGTTTTTGAGAAAAGAATATTTTTACAGGAAGGCGGTTACTTTTATTACGAAGGCGGAGATTTCATCCTCGGAAACGCTGTTACAGTCCGGCTTCTTTCAACGTATTTTGCCTCTACAATAAATAATATATGAAAACTTTTATACTTGGCAATTGCAATTGAAATTTTCTTTGTCTATTTTTCTAATTTTAATTATTATTGATGTCTAAAAATGTTGATAAAAATAAAATCTGTTTATTTGATTTAGACATCCGAGAGGCGTAGCCGAGACGGGGGGGGGGATATCGGATACATTGCTGCATATGTTTCAAATTAGTAAGTTTTCCTTTTTTTTTCCGCTGTGCAAAAGTTTTGCCTATTAAAACAGAATTCTATTACTTCCTTGTACGTAGTATAAGGAAGTAATGTGATCCCGAAAAATTTTGGGGGCCAAATTTCGACAAAAAAACCGATTTTGACTACCTCTAAATTTAATTTTAAGATTTTTTCGATGCATCTCATCGTAGCTGCATGCACGATCATATTAACGCGTCTGCAACTCACACGGCTAGAGGCTTTGGACAGTATCGGAAGCGGCAGACGGCGAAACTGCGTCATCCTCTGAAAGGAAAATATGCGACCCTTTTAATAATAAGGCAGGGCGCCTCTGACACAGACGGCGTAAGTATCTCCCGCTGGGTGCTCCGTGATATTGTTACGTTTCAGTACTAGCAGACGACGCATGCGCCAAAATTAATGATACGACTCCCAGCGCCCTTTTGGCAATTTCATTAGTCTCGCAATGCTTGGTGATGTCTGACCTCTCAGTCCGTGCACTATTTTGACAGGCGTCTATTGTGGTCAGTTTTTCCATGCCGTCTGTACGTACGTACGTATGTATGTAACTCGCATATCTCAAAAACTATTGGTCGTAGAATGTTCAGAAATGATATTTAGTATTGTTCTATGATCTAGTTGTGCACCTCCCCTTTTGGTCGCAATCGAATGTATAGTTTATGTACAGGACCGCCCAAAAGATTCGAAATACATTACGCTCTATGGGCCGAAATTCATTAAACTCGCCTAACTCAAAAACTATTAGGCGTAGAATGTCGAAACTTCATATTTTGGATAGTTGTAACATCTAGTTGTGTACCTCCCCTATTGGTTCCGTTCGACTGGATAGTTTATCTACAGGACCGCCCAAAACATTCGAAATACATTACGCTCAATGGGCCGAAATTCATTAAACTCGCATATCTCAAAAACTATTAGGCGTAGAATGTTGAAACTTTATATTTAGGATTGTTGTAACATCTAGTTGTGCACCTCCCCTTTCGGTTCCATTCGACTGGATAGTTTATCTACAGAACCGCCTAAAAGATTCGAAATACATTACGCTCTATGGGCCGAAATTCATCAAAGCGTTTTTTAGAGGTTTTGGGCTATTTCAAACGACTCAGGAGTGATATATGCTGTAAAGAGTTAGAAAATGAATTTCTCCATTAAAAAAAGTGTCTTTATCATTTACAGTTCTGCTACAGGAACACTCAAAAGATTTTCAATACATTACGGTCAATGGCAATTTTAGGGGCATTCATCCATTTCAAGCACAATACCGTCCTACCACATAAGTTAGGTAATGGTCGGACCACGTGCCACCCTCAAGAACTATGCCAAAAGTCGCCAAGCTTGGCGAATTTTGGTGTACGTGTGTGCATATTTAACTCTCAAATCTCAAAAACTATTATGAAATTTCATATGTAAGATTGTTGTAATATCTAGTTGTGCATCTCGATTTTTAGTTCCAATCTACTGGATTTTCTTTACAGGACCACCAAAAAGAATTTCAGTACTTTAATGTCTATGGACATCTTCAATATAATACAATTGTAGTCAGTCATTGTTTGGTATATGCCCAAAATCTCGCCGTCTGTTCTCGACCTTGGCGAGTTTTGGCGAAATGTCGCCAAATTTGGCGATAGTCAGTCATTTGGTCCATGCCCAAAGTATCGCCATTTGTCATCGTTCTTGGCGAGTTTTGGCGAAATATCGCCAAATTTGGCGATAATCTGTCATTGTTGGTCCATGCTTAAAATCTCGCCAAATGTCGTCGACATTGACGAGTTTCGCCGAAATATCGCCAAATTTGGCTCCAAAAATTATTTCGTATTTTGTATAACTCTAAAACTTTAACCCGTACAATTTTGAACTTTTGTATTTAGAACTATATTATAATATCTAACTGTTTTCAATATCTTTTTTGACAGCAATCGACTGGGAATTTATTTACAGGGTGAGCCAAATGACTTTAAATACATTAAGGTGTATGGATGCATTAAATTCATTGAAAGTCAGTGGTCAATGACTACTTTGGCTATCCCCAAAATCTCGCAAACTATCTCAAGTTTGTCGGCTTTTGGTGAAATATCGCCAAATAAAGTGTCAGAAGGAAATCTTTCAAATTGAACTCAGCTTGGCGATATCGAAATATTTGGCTAGAAATCGCTATACCTTACTATTATTGATATTTTATCTCTTTCAAACAAATAAGTTTAGAGGAAGTGCGTAAAAAACATTTTTGAATTAATAGACGTGCAAGGAAGTCATGTGTTGGACACATCAGATTTTTTCCTATTACTTCCCGCACAAGACTCTAAGCTACGTCTCTAATTAGCATAATTGTTGGGTTTTTTGAGAAAAGAATAATCGAAAGGCGTTCTTTTTTTTTTTACTACCAGAGTGGAGGTTTCATCCCTCGGACATTAAGTGAATGTTGTTTCGCGACTACAATAAAACTTAGCTGAAAACTTTTTATACTTTTAATTTGTAATTTAAATTTTCACTACTCTATTTATCTAATTTTAATTACTATAAATTTATAAGAATCCAGATAAACTAAATTCCGTTAATTTGGTTTAGATATCTGGGATGGAGACAGGAGGGTGGAGATATCGGGATAGATCCTCTGCATATTTTACATATTAATTAGCATACGATTTCCGATTTTTCTTGTGCAAAAATTTCGTTTATTTAAACAGTATCATATTCCGTATCTTTTCCCGAAATATTTATTTCGAGAATGAATTGCTTCACTGAAAGGCATGTTACTTTTCATTAAGAGCACGAAGGTTATACGGGAAATGATGTTGCAATGTAATCGCACATCTACATTTAAACAGAAATGGAAACATTTTAGACTAAATCGGCAGATTAAATTGTCACTCCTCTTTTTTGCTTATTTTCAATTTTTTGAGGGGATATCGGGATTTAATGGCCTGTAATAGGGGTCGTTGCAGAAGCGATTGTTTGATGAGCAAGTGTCCGGCCTCAGGGGGAAAAAGTGTTTTGGGAATAAAAATGCAAGGAAACATTAATATTTCATTTATTTAGATTGATTAAATAATCAAACTGCTTGTGTGTTGGTTTATTAATCTTTAATATCCTTTTATTTATGTTAAGAGGGGGGGGGAGACTTTTCTTGTTTAATGCTATTACATTTGCAGTTAAATTTAATATCCACTATAAATGAATTACTTATGTATGTTTCTAGTTCACAGCAAATACAGTCCTGCCTTAGCACGAACCATTATGTCTAGAAATTTTGATATTCCTCTAAAAAATGTATAAATGATATTATTAATTAAATAGTATAAAAGAAAAAAGATTTTTATTTTCCTGGTGAGTTTTAAACTGTGTCTTTTCTGTTTTCCTATTTGTGGAACAACAATTCAAAGCCATATGTATGGGTAGGGTAAAGAGGGTTGAATGAGACAACAAAAGAATTTTTGTTTTGCAATCATCGTGTATAAATATTTTGTCTCATAAATGGCAACACAAGGGAAGGAAAAAGTTCAAACTGCTTTACAGAAATCAAAGTAAATTTTCATTGCTTAAATTAACTAGTAATTAAGAAATTAAATATTTGTTTACAGTTTAATACGCTCTAATATACAGAAAAGACATAATCTCCGACAGTATTTGAGACGTTTAATGAGAACATTGACAAACCTGCACTAAGCCTAATATTTATTTTATTTTTATTTATTTATTTTATTATTTTTTAATTGCAACCAAGGGGTTTTTGCTATGAATACGACATCCCAATGTTTGCTAGTCTATTTTTTCTAGAATAGTAATATAATGAAGTAGAATCTCGATTAACCGGGATGGTCGGGATGCTTCGTCCCGGATAAGCGAATATCCCGATAACAGATTTTATTCAAAACTAGCTGATGTACCCGTCCTCGACGGGTTAGTGAATGAAAATTTCCAAAAAGCAAGAACTTTCGTCAGCATTGTAGGAGTACACAGAATGGATGTAGTATGTTGCCAAAGTAAAGAAAGCGAAGTTATAATTTTCATGTATTGTTAAAATATTACAGGTTAGAGAGTAACTAAGTAATATCATTTCATTCGCTTTAGTCGTAATTATGTGATGCGCGAACGAATATTTACGCATATTGAAATAACTTTCGCAAAATCTCAAAATTTAATCAACAATTTTGAAAATTTTGAAGCCTAGAATTTAAGTTGAGTAACAACCTATCATGTCACCCAAATTCGTTTCATTCCCTGCAGTCTTTATTTCGTGATGCTGGAACAAATTTTCAGCATTTTAAAACGATTTTCGAAAAATCTCAAAATGTAAGCAAAATATTTTTAAAATTCAACGCCTATAAATTAAGATTAGCAACTACCTATCATATCACTCAATTTCGTATTAGTCGTTATTACGTGATGTTTGAAGAAATATAAACGTATTTTGAGAGAATTTTTACAAAATCTCAAAATCTAATAAAAATGTTTAAAAAATTGGACTCCTATAGTTTATGTTGAGCAACCATCTATCGTGTGACCAAATTTCATATCATTCGCTTTAGTCGTTATTAAGTAATACGGGAACAAAGATTCACTCAGTTTTAAACGATTTTCACAAAATCTCGGAATCTGATGGATTTTTTTTAATTAGATGCTTATAGTTTAAGGTGAATGACCACCTATCATTTCACCAAATATCATTTTTTCACCTTTGCAGTTATTACGTGATGTGCGAACACAAATTTACGCAGTTTGAAAGGATTTTCGCAAAATCTCAAAATCCAATAACGATTTTTTAAAAATTGGACGCCTATGTTTTAAGTTGAGTGACCACCTATCAGGACACCCAATTTCATATCATTCGCTTCAGTCGTTTTTGCGTGATGCTTGAACACAAATTTACGCAGTTTGAAACGATTTTCGCAAAATCTGAAAATCTAATCAAGATTTTTTAAAAATTCGACGCCTATGTTTTAAGTTGAGTGACCACCTATCATGACACCAAATTTCATATCATTCGCTTCAGTCGTTTTTACGTGATGCTTAAACAAAAAAAGCGTCACGGACAGAATGACAGAATGACAGACAGACAAACTTTTTTTTGAGGGTCGCATCGGATTCCCGGGTGCTTGAAACGGATAGAAATCGCAAAATTTTTGATTTCCAAGAAATGTACAGACAAAAGTCTAATTTTATTTATATAGATTTGCGGAAAATGTTTGAAAAAAATTACAGAAAATGTAAAATTTTTATATAATAAGGCATTAATAATTTAATTAGTGCTAAAGAAAAATATTTAATATAAGTTTCAATGTTTACAATTTACATTACCAAATATATATATATATATATATTCCATCACTGTTTTTTGAAGAATGGTATAATCCATTCGTTTCATTCCTTTGGAGCTCCGTGACAGAAACCGGTTGACGGGGATGGATGCTGAAGGCTGCCGTGGTTTTGAGTGGGGGCCGCCGGCTGAGTTCTGCCACTTCGTTCTCGGATACTGGGATTATGTTGCGGGCTCAGTCACT
The DNA here is from genome assembly GCA_038373885.1 of Cheiracanthium punctorium. Lineage (NCBI taxonomy): Eukaryota > Metazoa > Arthropoda > Arachnida > Araneae > Cheiracanthiidae > Cheiracanthium > Cheiracanthium punctorium. The sequence goes on from JAWZYV010018058.1 coordinate 58,829, forward strand.
CTGTTTTTAATTTATTCGTCACGCTTTTCGATCTTCACGCTGATTATTGACGCCGTCCCTGCTTGACTGTTTTCTGCCATCATCACGCTGGCTTTGAATCGCCCGGCCCAAGGACTGTTTGGAGTTTGAGGCCTGTTTCTCCTAGGACTTTCTCATCACTGCAGCTGATCTCGACTTGCGGGTGGCAGCCGACCTATGGTGTGGCGGACTTCGGACGCTGGCGTAGGACCAACACCTCCTACATATAGGAAGCCTAACAACTGAAACTTTGACGTCATCGTTAGGCCTTCGAGTGATGACTGACTGACTGAATAGGGGGGTTTTTAATGGAGCACCTAGAGCAATAGCTTTTATCTCCAGTGTGTAATTTAAAGTGTGTCATATTATATCGTGTATTTTAAAAGGTCCTAAGGATTGGGCGTTAATTCACTCTAGTCAGTAAATAGACAGACGGTCGATCATCGAAGAAAAGACTGGCGTTGACGTGAAGATGGATGATGAGAGGGTGACGTAGCTTGAGAGAGCTCGATGAAGAGGCTGGCGTTGACAGGTGGTGATGGATGGTGGTGACGTAGCTTGAGAAGAGGGGGTGTGTCAGATGTGGTGGCCGACCCGTCCTCCCCCCGCAAAATGCGGACTTCTCAGGGCGGGTTGCTCGGCCGTCTGACGTAAGTTAGGGGGCCTCCAGGTGGCTCAGGGCCGCCCTAGGGCGTCTGCGGTGCGCTGGGTCACTTTCGTCATAATCAGGGATCTCAGCAATGATTTCGTTTGGCAGATTGTTGAAGCTTGCGTAAAAGTTTGAGACGAGATGGCTGAGGTGCTTTCTCATAGTCGGGATATTTAAGTCTCTGCGGATTACTATATTCGACATAAAGTGGTGGCCGTTTCGAATTTTTCTTAATATGGCATTTTGTTTCTGCTCCAATATCCTTATGTTTGAGCTTGCAGAGCAAGCCCAGACGGGAGCCGCGTAGGTCCCAGTGGGGCGTACAAAAGTTTTGAACAGAAGTGCTTTATTTGCAGTTCCTATTTTGGAGTTGAAAAAGAGTGGGCGGAGGCGCTCGAAGGCGGCCTTCATCTTGTGTGTGGCAGTGTTTATGTGTTGGTTCCAGGCGAGAGTCCTGTCGATGATTACTCCTAGGTATGTAACCCGGGGGCTCCATTTGATGGCAGTGTTTTCCACAATTAGGCGGGATGGAGGTGTTTTTCTCGTGAAACAAAGCGCCTGACACTTTGCCGCATTTAATTTGATGCGCCACAGTCGCATCCAGTGTGTGATTTCGTCTATGTGAGCTTGCATACGTACATTTAGTAAGCGATTGTTCGGGGCGTAGCCCACGATTGCCGTGTCATCGGCGAAGAGGGCTAGAGTGTTATTGAGGTTCCGAGGGATGTCACTGATATAGATATTAAAGAGGATGGGTCCCAGGATCGAGCCCTGGGGGACACCGCTCTGGATCGGATTTGGAGTGGATAGCGTGAGTCCTACCCGCACAACAAAAGTTCTGTTTTCAAGGTACGAGTGGATTAGATGTATAATACTGTCGGGAATGTTTTGATTGGCTAGTTTGAAAGTGAGTCCCCAATGCCACACCTTGTCGAAGGCCTTCTGTAGGTCCAACAACAGGATGGCGGCCCTCTGATTTGATTGGATGGCGTCGTGGGCGATTTCCACGACACGCACCAGCTGGTGAACTGTACTGTGTCCCTCTCTGAAACCAAACTGCTCGGGGGGGGGATAGTATTGTTTTGATTTAAATGTGTTTGTAACCTGGAGAGGATGACTCTCTCATTGACTTTACTGAGCGAGCTGAGCAAGCTGATTGGTCTGTATGAGGAGGGGAGTGCATGGTTCTGCCCCGGTTTGGGAATCGGGCAGACAATTGCTTGTTTCCATGTGTTTAGGAAATATCGATGTTTGAGGATTGCATTTGTCAGCGTAGTGATATTAAAAGGAGTTGAAGTGGGTATGTTCTTGAGCATTGTGTTTGTGATACGATCGTTTCCCGGGCATTTCCGGGGGTTGAGCTTTTTAATTATGCCGTATACCTCGGAGGGCAGGGCGTTCGGTATTGTACAGCTGGGAGGGTGACTAAGGAAGTCGGTAGTTTCCCTTTCGATTTCGTCTCTTTGAGAGACCAGGTCGTCTGTCTCATTTGGAAGAGAGAATTGAGTTGCGTATGATTTGGCAAGAAGGTTTGCCTTGTCCGCGTCGTTGATGCAGTATGAGTTTCCATTTTTAAGGGGGGGGGGGGATTTGTGTCTTTTTATTCGTGATTTTTCTAATGGCGCGCCATATGGAGCCATGGTGCGGGGAGAGACTCTCGATGTAAGAGGTCCAGTTTTCGTGGTTATGCCGAGAGATTTGTTGCTTTACTTGCGCACAGAGTCTGTGATATGTTGCTCTGTCTTCTGGTGCGCGCGTCAGCCGGTAGGTTTTCTGGGATTTGTTCCGATTGTGTATGAGCGCTCGGATGAACGAGGGCAGTTTGATAGGAGTTGGGGGTGCTGGGCTAGAGGCATGGTCGAAGGCCTCAGTTAGAAGGGTAGTGATTCTGGTTGCTTCAGTATCAATATCCTGTTTAGTGTCTAGGGGTAGAATTCTCCGCCGGTGGTTTCCGAAATCGTCGATGGTTAGCCGCCGACTGGGCAGAACCAGTTGTTTGGTTACCGACTGTACTAACGATTCCGGAGGCCATCGGGAGGTCTTTTAGCCAATCACATGAACCCCTTGACGCTCCTCCCTAAAACTCCACCTCAAGGCGGGGCAGAGTTAACGACTGCGAAAATTTAGCGACGAGCGGAGAATCCAGCTCTAAGCTAGGGTTTTGGTGTGGGGCATTTAAGAGGTATTCTGTATATTTGTCCCAATTTGTTTTTATTCGAGTGGTGGGGTTTACCACCATGTGTACGTTTAAATCAAATTGGACCGGTAGGTGGTCCGATGTGAACTGGTTTAGGGTGTGGCAAGTGATGTGTTGATTTAATCCTCGGTGGACTACCAGATCAATGATCGAGGAACCTCTGGGATGTTGGTGTGTGGGGGTGGCCGGGTAGGCCATCAAAGTGTGGGTGGACATTAGAAATCTCAGAAGTCCAGTGCCTCTGGGGCAGTTGTAATCGCCGCTCCAGGCGAAGTGGTGGGCGTTTAAATCACCCGCCACAATAGCCGCAGGGCAGAGATTTATAAGCTTGCGGAAATCGTTTTCCGGGAAGGAAATTTTTGGTTTGACATATGCAGATGTAATTAGAATGTCCCTTGATGTAGCATGGAGCAAAATAGCCGTGGCTTCAAGTTTTTCCAGGGCGAGGTTACCAATATGAGTGTGTGGGATTTGGGATCGGATGTAGATAGCCGTGACTCCAGAGACCCGGGTGCCCGGGTTTGTAACAGGGCGATCGATGCGGTAAAGAGTGTAGTTTGGAATATTGTAAGTGTGTTTAGGAGAGAACATAGTCTCTTGTAGCAAAATAACATCAATGTCCGAGTGTGACAGGAAGTCACGGAGCTCGGCTATCTTCCTGTGGAGGCCCTGCGCGTTCCACAGTATTATTCTAATGGTTTGTAGTGTGCCGGCCATGGTGAGGGAGGTTTTCATTGACTGCTGCGAGCAGGGCAAAGGCTCGGTCTAGTGGGTTTTTAAATGTCTTTATGGCCTCCAGGGCTGCTTTGAGTACTCGGAAGAGTGAAGCTAAGTCGGCGTAATCATTTATCTCTCTAATGGTCTGAATCACTTCCATTAGTGGCGAGATGGAGGTTTGCGCGGGAGCGCGAGTGTTTGTTTTAGTTTCGGTTTTGTTTGAGGCACGCCTTGTGTGTTTAGTTTGTCTTTTTCTGTTTCGGCGAACAGGGGGCCTAGCTTTTTTGTTAGTTTTTCTTTGCGGGATCGGGTCGCCGTCCTCATGGGTAGCTTCTTCGTTTTGAGTGATGTCCTCAGCAGAGGCAATGTTTGTTGTGTTATCAGCTTCAGTGAGAGTGGGTGTGTCGTCCATTTCGCAATGGTCCGTGGCATCGTTTTCCTCGTTTTCTGGGAGGTAGACAGTTTTGTTGTGCTTTTTACCCCTACCCACAAGGGTCCAGGCTGATGTGCCAGGCGGGGGGTTTACAAACGGGCTCATTTTTGTTCGGACATCGTTTTGTTGACTGTTTGGTTTGTTTGGAGGCTTCTGGTTTGCGAGTTTGTGGCGATTTTGTGGATTTTTAGGGCAGCCGCGGTAGTTAGCTACATGCGGGCCCTGGCAGTTCGCACATTTGACCGGATCTTTTCCTTTGGTGGGACACTCTCTAAATCAGTGGTTGCCGGCGCATTTTAAGCAGCGGGGGGGTTAATGAACAGTTTAGAGAGGAGTGTCCGTACCCCTGACAGTTGTGACATTGCTCTATCTTGTAGTTGTAGTACTTTTCGACTGAGATCTGGAGATACTCATATGCGTCTAGTGAGTATATCTCTTCGACATTTGGGGTTCTTAGTAAGTCTACGACACATAGTGGAATTAGCCGTTTTTCTTTGTTCTTGATGTACGCTAGGTTTATGGGTTTGAAACCCTTTTGAACTAGGAAATTTGCAATTTCCGCTTTTGGAGTGTAGCTTGGGATTCCCTTTAACATTACTTTAAGGGGTCTCTCGCGTTTGGGGTCGAAGGTTTGACACCCAATTTGATTGTCTTTTAGGTAGGCCTGGACCTCCCTAAACATCGAGTCGTCTCGTAGAGTGATCATGTAGTGTCCCTGTAAATTTGCATTGGATAGTATACCCAACTAAGTCTGAGAGTCTCTTACAGTGCTCAAAGTGAGTTCCATCCGGAAACTCGCAGTAGAACCTGTGTTTAGCGCTATGTTTGTCTTCGCCCTGCTGAGGGGCGGTGCCCTGAGTGGAGGACTGTGTTGGTGTGGTTGAGGCGTTTTGTTGTGGCGCGTCGGTAGCACCGTTTGTGTTTACAGGTGATGGGCTGGCCGCTCTGGAAGAGCCACGTGAGTGGGTGCCTGGCTGAGAGTCATCCATTGGGGGGTCTTCTTCAGAGTCTGAGGAGTCAGCTGGTAGTTGTTTTTGTTTACATTCAGAGAACTGAGTGGCTGAGTCGGGCTCTAGGATACGCTTCATGGTGCTAGAGGCCGTGAATAGTCCTTTCTGTCGAAAGAATTCTCGCGTCTGAGCAGTCATGTATGTTTGGTATGTGTAGAAGATAGGCATACGAGCGAGTGTGTTGATTGATGTTTGTGTAATGATCTGATGCATTTGCTCATGAATGTTTAGGTGTTCGTTGATCAGCGGGTGGTTGTTCGCTAAGGCATCGTCTACAAAGCTAATAAAAGCACGGTAGTGGTCCAGTAGTTCAGTCCGTTTGGCGTGGCCGTATTGTTCGGCGAAGCGCTCTGAGTAGGTGGCTCGGTGAGTCATCTTGAGATGGTCCTAACAGTACCCTACGGGGGACCTGAAAAAAGAATACTGCGGTGGCTAGCCGCAGTGGTGCAAAAGGGACGGGGGCCTTACGTAGTCGCTTTTTCGAGGGCTACCCCCTGCCAACTCGGGTGGGCTACGCAAGGCAACGCGGGGCAAAACAGGGCAGAGCCGGGGACAGCACTGTATAGCCAATGTGACGGGATCGCCGCCTGTACAGGAGGTACAGTGTACCAGATCTCGGGATCGCAGCCCGCAGCTCCAATGGCTTTCCAGTTTCTATTGTGGCTCTGAAAAGAGCCGGTCTGCTTCTCGAAGCTGCAGTGAAACGGTCAGCACGTGGGTTGAAGCAGAAGCTTTTCCGCGGCAGCACGTGGAGCGGAGGAAGAAAAACAGGTTCGTCAGTCAGGTTGCACGTGGTCGGCCCGAGATTAAACAACTCCGGGCAGCATATTAACTACCTTTACTCTCTGTTGGAAACGGGGGATGTTGAAGCCTTCTGATTGGCTGCTATCTCAGATTGATGCATGACGTCATGATGCCTTACCGCTCCTTCTTTATTTTAAACTTGTTCTTAGCCCAGCGCTCGATATAATCTTATTAGCTTATTCTTATGTAGTTTATCAGTTGTTTCAATGTCTGTTTTTCCAGAAAAAAAACTTCCCAGCAAAAAAAGGAAACATTCACTTTCTGTAAATATAAAAAGGAATCAACCAAATGCAAAACTGCATTAAATTGTAATTTTTTGTACAATACATATATATTAAAGATATAATTTTACTTATTTTCCATATTTCTTGCATTTCTTATTATTCAATTGTAACCTCAAAAATTTAATTTACAATTTTTGGATATTAAAGGAAAAGAATAAATATGAAAAATTATTCGAATACTACCATCCCCAAATAATTCTTTCTATCTTAACGTGTCTGAATCTGAAAATAAAATTAAAAGAATTTCTGTGTTATTTACTTTCTCTTTCTAAGTTCTGGGGTTTATATTCAACAATTATAAGAAAGTTGGGAGCATTTGAAACGCAACCAACCATTAAAAAAAAAAAAAAAAAAAAAAAAAAACGACGCTTTGTGAAAGAGGAAAATTAAGAACTTTTATTAAGTACTAATAGTTTTGTTGAAAAAGTTACATAATGAAATAATTCTTGGAATTGAAAAATATTTTTATCTATTAAAATTTTTTGTTTCATCAGTGAAAAAGATTCAATTCATAAAAGTGACCGTACATGTAAAACTAGCAAGAAATAAATGAAAGTTTATAAGCTAATAAAGTTTTATTCTATAATATGTCTCTATATATGTGAATAATTTTAAGAAATGCCTTATAGAGAATTAACTGAGAATTGTGTATCCTCAAAAACTACAGCAATAAATATTGAATGAGAAATTTATTGTTTATATTAGAGTATTCTAAATACATAGGTAAGTGTATTTACCAGTTCAAGGAAATTTTTTGTTTCGCATATTTTTTTATGTATATAGTAGCATTAAAAAGATACTTTTCTAATTTCTAAAAACATTTAAATTTCTAAATATTTTTTAAAGAAAAGTATATTATAAATGCATTTGTATCAATTTATAATATACTTTTCTAATATTTGAGGTTTTAAAATATTATCACTTAACAAAATCTTTAATCAAACAAACAAATTTAAAATTTAACAAAATCCTCTTATATATCCTATTATGTTGAATTTATCATTCAGAATACTCTTTTGATAAAAATATTGTCATTCTAAAAGGTAACTGTATCTTTCTTACAATGAAAAATGAATTTCATTTTATAGTAATACCTAGTACTTTTCTTTGCTATAATTAAAAAAAAAAAAATAAATAAAAAAAGATGCTCTATCCTTAAATATTCTTGTCACACATATGTAGGCATTGTTAAACTTTATTTCCTTTGAAAAACAGGGTTCATTTTTTGTCATTTAAAATTAGTAGTATTTAATATTCATAACATTTGAGTATCTGATTAAGAGAGAGAACAAATTAACTAAAGAAAAATATATGTTTAAAGGAATGCTGTTAAATGGGAGGATTTTTTTTAAAAATTAAATATACACCAAAACAAATCATTCTGATGTTTTTTATGCTGTTAATTTAATTAAGGCGAAGCAGTCATGAGTTTAACAATAAAAATATAGATGGCACCACCACATATATTGAAATTTTAAGATGCTCTGAGAAAGCAGCCAATAAGAAGGCTTCAAGTTCCCCCGTTCCCAACAGAGAGTAAAGGTAGTTATTATGCCTCCGGGCATACGGCGAAGGATGACGCGGCAAAACCGGTCGAGTCAGGAGAGAAAGAGAGCGAGAGCGTGTCACGGGCTTGAACACCCACTGGTGTAAAAGAGTGCGTAGTACAGCTTACGAAGAGTTTTTTAAATCTCCTGCTTTATTTATTTATTTATTTATAAGGCTATTCAAATTTTTACATTATTTTGAAAAGATCTTTTTTTTCTTTTGAAATATTATTAAACCATATGATTTCAAACAATCCGAGAAAAAGTGAGAGAGAGATAGAAATCAGGACCAGCCCTAGGCGGTAAGCAAATTTCAGGGCCAGGGAAATAGTCAGGAATAGAGTACTCAAAAGTGGTTCGGAATTTTTTTGTTTTCACAAAGGCCAATCTAAAAATTATAAAAAACTATGTGCAAAATTTTCAATATACAATATTTTCCACTAATTTTGTACTAAATATATGATGTATCAGGCCATCTTGAAATACAGTTTCACTTTTTATGGATTACTTCTGAGAATTGAAAATAAATTACGGTATATAACTTTTTCATTCATAAAAAGCACAGTTTGTGGAGAAACATCCTGAACAAGACCTCCGAGAGAAATCTGATAAGGCGCCCTCATATTTTTCAGATTACTGAACGTGCATTTTCCGATTTTTCTTGTCGTGCTAAAATTTCTTTTAAAAAAATAGAATGACATTTCATTTCTCTCTCCTAAAAAAGGATTTTGTAAATAAGAATTACTTCACTGAAAGTAGAGTTACTTTCACTACGAGGGCAAAGATCCCAAGGGAGATGATGCTACAACTGTCCCACTTGCAATGTCACTCCGCGTCTACATTTAAACGCAAATGGAAACTTTTTAGATTTTGAATCTGGAGTTTAAATTTTCACTCCTCTTTTTTCCTTATTTAAATTTTTATTAATTTTTTCAGATCTAGATATACTAAGTTCACTTTATTTATTTTAGACATTGAAGGCGTAGTCAAGACGGATGGAATATTAGGATAAATATCCCTTCCATATTTTTTAGATTGCAAAACCTTTTTTAGATTGCAAACTATAGCAAAACCTATTCGATTTTTCTCTCCATGGAAAAATTTCGTTCGTTAAGACAGATTTATGAGTCAAATTACTACATGAAAGTGTTTCTAAGCTGCGTTCGCATGTTTATTATTAATTTTTGAGAAATTTTTTACTGAAAGGCGGTTACTTTGATTACAAGGGCGGAGATTTCCTCCCTCAGAAATGATGCTACAATCCGGCCGCTTTGAATATAGTTTAGCTTCAACAACAAAAGATAAATAAAACATTTTATGTTTGTAATCAGTAATTTATATTTAAACTTATCTGTTTTTCTAATTTTTATTATTATTAATTTTTTAAAATCTTGTTAAATTCCGTTTATTTAGTTGAGATATCCGGGGTGTAGCCTGGAGGAAAGAGATATCTGGATATATCCCCTGCGTGTGTTTCAATTAATTCCCATTCGTTTTTCGATTTATTATTATTATTATTATTATTATTTTGCGATTTCATTTTTTAAAAAACAGAATTATATTTCATGTTTCTCCCCGAAAAAGATTCAAATCCAAATGTCATGCATATTGCTATTTTTGAGAAAAGAATAAATTTTGCAGAAAGCCGGTTACTTGTACCATAAAGACGGAGATTTCCTTCCTCGGAAATAATGTTACACTACGGCCACTTAGTGCTACTCTCGGAACTATCAGGTTGTAACGAAAGTTTTCCGCCATATCTGCCTGAAATACTAACTTCTAACTCCTTAGATAACTGTTTTTGGACTTTCGGTACCAAACCTGCACAGTGTCACATGATGCAACAATAGTACTTAAAGCTGTACTCATATTCGTTGATATTATGTAGCTGACTTTTCGCAACACAACTGGAAGTAAATGATGGTTCTAATCCTCTAGAGTGATAGTCCCATTATACTTAATGATAACTATATTTTTTTCAGATTTCACAACACAGTGTTATAAAGTAAACCTCTTTCTTTCAAATGTCGAAAATCGTTTGACAAAATATGAGCAAATACGCCAACGAGAACTGTGTGCTGACGAAGTTTGCGGTGGCGGGAAACTTTCGTTACAACCTCATACAATAAACAACAGAGGAAACTTTTTATACTTGGAATATGCAGTTGAAATTTTCATTTCCCTATTTTTCGAATTTTAATTATTATTCATTTTTAAATATCTAGGTAAACAAATGTCTTTTCGGTTTACAGATCCGTTGTGCAATCAAGAGGAAGGGGATATCGGATACATCCCTGCATATGTTTCATGTTAGCATAAGTTTTCCGATATTTTTTGGTTGTAAAAAAATTTCCTTTATACAAACAGAATTATATTTCCTATTACTTCCCGAAAAAGACTCCAACCTACTCCCTATTTAACATATTGTTGCTGTTTTTGAGAAAAGAATATTTTTACAGGAAGCCGGTTACTTTTATTACGAAGGCGGATATTTCACCCTCGGAAATGCTGTTACAGTCCGGCTTCTTTCAACGTATTTCGCCTCTACAATAAATAATATATGAAAACTTTTATACTTGGAAATTGCAATTGAAATTTTCGTCGTCTATTTTTCTAATTTTAATTATTATTGATTTTTTAAAATGTTGATAAAATAAATTCTGTTTATTTGGTTTCGATATCCGTGAGGCGTAGCCGAGACGGGTTGGGGGGATATCGGATACATTGCTGCGTATGTTTCAAATTAGTATGTTTTCCTTTTTTTTTCTTTTCTTTTTTTCTTCTGATTTGCAAAAGTTCTGCCTATTAAAACAGAATTGTATTTCCTATTACTTCCCACACAAGACTCTAAGCTACGTCCCCAATTAGCATAATTGTTGGGTTTTTTGACAAAAGCATGATCGAAAGGCGATTTTTTTTTTTTTACTACCAGACTGGAGGTTTCATCCCTCGGACATGTAGTGAATGTTTTGAAATTTTCCCTACTCTATTTTTCTAATTTTAATTGCTATAAATTGATAAGAATCTAGATAAACTAAATTCCGTTCATTTGGTTTAGATATCTGGGGTATAGAAAGGAGGGTGGAGATATCGGGATAGATCCTCTGCATATTTTACAGATTAATAAGCATACGATTTCCGATTTTTCTTGTAGTGCAAAAGTTTCGTTTATTTAAACAGTATCATATTCCGTATCTCTTCCCGAAATATTTATTTCCAGAAAGGAATTGCTTCCCTGAAAGGCGTGTTACTTTTCATTAAGAGGACGAAGGTTATACCTCAAGTGATGTTGCAATTCACCAATTTTTAATGTCCTCGCACATCTACATTTAAACAATTTTTTGAGAAAAGAATAATCGAAAGGCTTTTTTTTTTTTTTTTTTTTTTCTTTCTACCAGAGTGGAGGTTTCATCCCGCGGACATGAAGTGAATGTTGTTTCGCGGCTACAACAAAACGTAACTGCAAACTTTTTATACTTGGAAAATACAATTGAAACTTTCTTAGTCTATTTTACTAATTTTAATTATTATTAATTTTTAAAAATCTTGATAAAACTAAATTCCGTTTATTTGATTTAGACATCCCGGAGGCGTGGGCGAGAGGGAGGGATTGCCGGATACATCCGTACATACGTTTGACTTTAGCATAAGCTTTCCGATACTTTTTCGTTGTGCAAAAATTTCGTTTATACAAACAGAATTATATTTTCTATTACTTCACGAAAAAGAGTCCAACCTACTCCCTATTTAACATGTTTGTTGCTGTTTTTGAGAAAAGAATATTTTTACAGGAAGGCGGTTACTTTTATTACGAAGGCGGAGATTTCATCCTCGGAAACGCTGTTACAGTCCGGCTTCTTTCAACGTATTTTGCCTCTACAATAAATAATATATGAAAACTTTTATACTTGGCAATTGCAATTGAAATTTTCTTTGTCTGTTTTTCTAATTTTAATTATTATTGATGTTTAAAAATGTTGATAAAAATAAAATCTGTTTATTTGATTTAGACATCCGAGAGGCGTAGCCGAGACGGGGTGGGGGGATATCGGATACATTGCTGCATATGTTTCAAATTAGTAAGTTTTCCTTTTTTTTTCTGCTGTGCAAAAGTTTTGCCTATTAAAACAGAATTGTATTTCCTATTACTTCCCGCACAAGACTCTAAGCTACGTCTCTAATTAGCATAATTGTTGGGTTTTTTGAGAAAAGAATAATCGAAAGGCGTTCTTTTTTTTTTTACTACCAGAGTGGAGGTTTCATCCCTCGGACATGAAGTGAATGTTGTTTCGCGACTACAATAAAACTTAGCTGAAAACTTTTTATACTTTTAATTTGTAATTTAAATTTTCACTACTCTATTTATCTAATTTTAATTACTATAAATTTATAAGAATCCAGATAAACTAAATTCAGTTAATTTGGTTTAGATATCTGGGATGGAGACAGGAGGGTGGAGATATCGGGATAGATCCTCTGCATATTTTACATATTAATTAGCATATGATTTCCGATTTTTCTTGTGCAAAAATTTCGTTTATTTAAACAGTATCATATTCCGTATCTCTTCCCGAAATATTTATTTCGAGAATGAATTGCTTCACTGAAAGGCATGTTACTTTTCATTAAGAGGACGAAGGTTATACGGGAAATGATGTTGCAATGTCCTCGCACATCTACATTTAAACAGAAATGGAAACATTTTAGACTAAATCGGCAGATTAAATTGTCACTCCTCTTTTTTGCTTATTTTCAATTTTTTGAAGAGATATCGGGATTTAATGGCCTGTAATACGGGCCGTTGCAGAGGCGATTGTTTGATGAGCAAGTATCCGGCCTCAGGGAGAAAAAGTGTTTTGGGAATTAAAATGCAAGGAAACATTAATATTTCATTTATTTAGATTGATTAAATAATCAAACTGCTTCTGTGTTGGTTTATTAATCTTTAATATTCCTTTTATTTATGTTAAGAGGGGGGGCGAGACTTTTCTTGTTTAATGCTATTACATTTGCAGTTAAATTTAATATCCACTATAAATGAATTACTTATGTATGTTTCTAGTTCACAGCAAATACAGTAGAATAGTAGTAATCACTAGACTTTTTAAGTTGAATTTGGTAATAACCAAAAAAGAATTGTAGAGAGTAATATTTCTGATCCTAGATTGCCAATTCCAAGAGCTTGTTCTTTACTTGTGGATTAACTGAAGTGATTACATTAGTGCTTGGATTGCATAAAAGTTAACAGTCCTGCCTTAGCACGAACCATTATGTCTAGAAATTTGGATATTATACTAAAAATGAATAAATGATATTATTAATTAAATAGTATAAATGTAGAAAGATTTTTATTTTTCCTGGTGAGTTTTAAACTTTGTGTCTTTTCTTTTTTCCCATTTACGGAACAACGATTCAAAGCCGTATCTGTAGGTAGGGGAAAGAAGGTTGAATGAGACAACAAAAGAATATTTGTTTTGGAATCATTGTATATACATATTTTGTCGTATAAATGGCAACATAGGGGAAGGAAAAAGTTCAAACTGCTTTACAGAAATCAAAGTCAATTTTCATTGCTTAAATTAACTAGTAATTAAGAAATTAAGTATTTGTTGATACGCTCTTATATGCAGAAAAGACATAATCTCCGACACTGTTTGAGACGTTTAGTGAGAACATTGACAAACGTGCACTAAGCCTAATTTTTATTTTTAATTTTTATTTATTTATTTATTTTTAATGCAAGCAAGGAGTGTTTGGGATGAATGCGACATCCCATTGTTTACAAGTTTAAATCTTAGCTAGTAAACAATGTACATAGGAATATGATACAGTAGAATCTCGATTAACCGGGATAGTTGGAAAATGCTTCGTCCCGGATAAGCGAATATCCCGATAACGGTCTTTATTCAGAATTTTCGGAAAATGAAAAAAATTATAGAAAATGTAATGTTTTTATAGAATAGGGCATTAATAATTTAATTAGTGCTAAAGAAAAATATTTAATATAAATTTCAATGTTATTTATACTTATAATTTACATTACAATATGTATATATACAGGGTGTCCAGCCTTAGTGTGACCCAATAGCTAATTCCCGAACCGTTCGGTTTAGATATGCACTTCCAATTTGAAAAATGTTTTAAAAAAGGTAAAGAATGTTTTTACGTGCTTTTCAAACCAAAAAACCCATTTAGAAAATAATTACAAAAATTAAATTTTTATACGATCCCAGGTCCTATCACTTATATTTAGGAAAAGATGCAGTGCACAAAAACAAAGTAAACACAAAAAGTTTCATTTTATTACGATAAAAACTGTCCGAGTTATGGAACTTTGAAAATCATACATTTCATCCATTTTCTTGGCCAATTTCAAGAAGCTAGTAAGGGACCGTCTCCAAAGTGAAATTAATCGGAACTCTGCCAGGAAACTTTCGCTCTTGCACGTCACTCTTATGTAAATCGTTTTTAAATTTAAAAGTACATACATTACGTTAATATTACAATAATTGAGTACTTAAGAAATAAAATTTATTCTGTGTACGTGTAAAACATAGATAAAATAAAATATTTTGGACGAAGAAAACTTTTCAAAAGCAGTTCCAAAAAAATAGACTTATTTGCCTGCGGCTTCAGACTGATTTGCTGCGGTACTGATGGCGAACGTTAAAAATCTGTGGCGAACGTTAATAAAGGCACAAATAATGGCGAATAAGGCTATAAGGCACAAATAAAGGCTGCGGCGATAATGGCAAACGTTAAAAATCTGTTGTGTAGTCGCTTGCAATTGCATACAGTCGCATTCTAATATTACGAATTCTAGTATGGGAGAACGAGATGTATACAAATGAAGAACACTGCGAAATGGTACTGTTGTATGGGCAGTGTAATAGAAATAAGAGAGAGGCGGCAAGACTTTATGCCATTAGCGAGCCAGAGCGAAAGTTTTCTGGCAGAGTTCCAATTAATTTCACTTTGGAGACGGTCCCTTACTATGATTTTCAAAGTTCCATAACTCGGTCAGTTTTTATCGTAATAAAATGAAACTTTTTGAAAAAACACTCAAAATACTGGTGTTAAACGATAAAGTAATTAAAAAACTTTGTAAAAAACACACATAAGAAGTAAAAGGAAAAAGGATACGCGTTTCGTTCAAAAATTGTTTTGAACTTCTTCAGTCCAAGCCCTTCGACGTAAAGAACACAGGGAACTTTTCAGTTCCCTGTGTTCTTTACGTTTTTTTACTTCTTACGTTTTTGTGTTCCTTTTTCCTTTTACTTCTTATGTGTGTTTTTTACAAAGTTTTTTAATTACTGAAACTTTTTGTGTTTACTTTGTTTTTGTGTACTGCATCTTTTCCTAAATATAAGTGATAGGACCTAGGGACCGTATAAAAATTTAATTTTTGTAATTTTTTTCTAAATGGGTTGTTTGGTTCGAAAAGCACGTAAAAACATTCTATACCTCTTTTATAACATTTTTCAAATTGGAAGTGCATATCTAAACCGAACGGTTCGGGAATTAGCTATTGGGTCACATTAAGGCTGGACATCCTGTATATATTCCATCACTGTTTTTTGAAGAATGATATGATAGAAATCCATTTTAGTTTTTCATTTACTCTTCGACAAATTTTACTGTGCAAATTTCTCAGCATAATTTCTTTTTTCAGCAGGCTTTAATCTTCTTACTTCGACCATATTTTCTCTGAAGATTTCTACCAACCATGGACGATTGCATGAGACATTGAATATAGATGTCTGAAGTGTGAAGATTCTGGGTTCTGGCCTACCACACAGCAGTTAATCTAATAGTCTGGAATTTTAGACAGTTTTCTGCAGTCTAGATGGGACATTCGGAAGAAACAACCGGATTACCAATACCATTTTTAATTACACCATATGAATAGAAAAGATTTTTATTTTCCTGGTGAGTTTTAAACTGTGTCTTTTCTGTTTTCCTATTTGTGGAACAACAATTAAAAGCCGTATGTGTGGGTAGGGGAAAGAGGGTTGAATGAGACAACAAAAGAATTTTTGTTTTGCAATCATCGTGTATAAATATTTTGTCTCATAAATAGCAACACAAGGGAAGGAAAAAGTTCAAACTGCTTTACAGAAGTCAAAGTAAATTTTCATTGCTTAAATTAACTAGTAATTAAGAAATTAAATATTTGTTTAGAGTTTAATACGCTCTAATATACAGAAAAGACATAATCTCCGACAGTGTTTGAGACGTTTAGTGAGAACATTGACAAACCTGCACTAAGCCTAATATTTTATTTTTATTTATTTATTTTATTATTATTTTTTAATTGCAATCAAGGGGTGTTTGCTATGAATACGACATCCCAATGTTTGCTAGTCTGTTTTTTCTAGAATAGTAATACAATGAAGTAGAATCTCGATTAACCGGGATGGTCGGGATGCTTCGTCCCGGATAAGCGAATATCCCGATAACAGACTTTATTCAAAATTTGCGGAAAATTTTTGAAAAAATTACAGAAAATGTAAAATTTTTATACAATAGGGCATTAATAATTTAATTAGTGCTAAAGAAAAATATTTAATATAAGTTTCAATGTTTACAATTTACATTACCAAATATATATATATTCCATCACTGTTTTTTGAAGAATGCTATAATCCATTCGTTTCATTCCTTTGGAGCTCCGTGACAGAAACCGGTTGACGGGGATGGATGCTGAAGGCTGCCGTGGTTTTGAGTGGGGGCCGCCGGCTGAGTTCTGCCACTTCGTTCTCGGATACTGGGATTATGTTGCGGGCTCAGTCACTCTGTTTTTAATTTATTCGTCACGCTTTTCGATCTTCACGCTGATTATTGACGCCGTCCCTGCTTGACTGTTTTCTGCCATCATCACGCTGGCTTTGAATCGCCCGGCCCAAGGACTGTTTGGAGTTTGAGGTCTGTTTCTCCTAGGACTTTCTCATCACTGCAGCT
Source organism: Cheiracanthium punctorium (assembly GCA_038373885.1). Lineage (NCBI taxonomy): Eukaryota > Metazoa > Arthropoda > Arachnida > Araneae > Cheiracanthiidae > Cheiracanthium > Cheiracanthium punctorium. The sequence goes on from JAWZYV010018058.1 coordinate 75,449, forward strand.
GATCTCGGCTTGCGGGTGGCAGCCGACCTATGGTGTAGCGGACTTCGGACGCTGGCGTAGGACCAACATCTCCTACATATAGGAAGCCTAACAACTGAAACTTTGACGTCATCGTTAGGCCTTCAAGTAATGACGTCATCACAGTTTTAATTTCATAAAGTAAAACTATTCAAAATTTCTGGTGGGCGCTACAAATATTAGAAAATTACTTAAATAAAGAATTAAAATTAAAATACCTGTCTCATACAAAATTATTCATTTCGATCTATTTTCTTATTATATTATCTAATTCGTCAAGGTTAAAAACTATCATTTTTCATAAAATTATATTTTTTATCTCAAATTATTAAAATATTGTTATTCATGAGTAAATTCACCAGAAACTTTGTACTGTTTTATTTTGTGAAAATAAAACTCTTAAGTGTAGGTCAAATGATGACGTCAAACTTTGGTGACGTAGGAGTTGTTAGGCTTTTTTTATCTAGGAGGTGTTGGTAGGACCCGTTAAAGAACAGCAACCAGAATGCAAGGGACTATTTCGGAAGAAGAAGGTCGTCGCTTTGTGGACGTGGCTTCTCTCCAAGCTCTCCTACCTCTCCTAGCTCTTGTCTGGGACCTTTTTTTACCGAGACTTTCGTCACCATTCTTGGTTTTCTGCTACCTCCTCGGAGAGTCACTCTGCTTTTTAGCATTTTCACGTCGTCCAGCCGCTCTGTCATCATTTCACTCTGGTTCATCGAATCATCGGCTCCTTGGACTGCATGGTGTGAGGCTTCAACTTGCTGAGATGGTTCATCGCTTCCTCTGATGGTCGGTTTGCGTGTGGCTTTCCTAAGACTGTTGTAAGTATCCGCTAAAGAATAGCTACAATTAATGATTTGAAGACCGTAGCCGGGCTTCTTCAGTTGAGGGTTAGCCGTCACTTTGTGGACGTGGCACCCTTTCCAGGGCGGCGACGTTGGGCACCCTCCTCAGATGTTTATTGTGACTCATCTCGGTTTGTTTATGTTTCGTGCCAACCACTCCAAGTCATTGGACTTTGTTTATTTTTCATCGCTGCTTGACGCTGTTATCTTGTGGTCGTGGCCGAGCAACCCGCTGTGAAGCTCACTCCTATTTGGGGAAGGCGGGTCGGCCTCCATTCCATCTCTTTTTTCCATCATCAACTTGCAGCTTGTGCGGCTCGCATGTTCACATTATCTATCCGTTTCGGCATCAGCAACTCACTGATTGGACAATGAAAATACGTCATAACGTACAGGGTTACTATTCTCTGGCGGTATTTTTTCCTGATTTCCCTCCGTAGTACATAGGAGTCTTGGTAAGTAGTAGAGAGTTATTTTATTGTTCTCAATTTTGATTTGAAGATCATCATATTATCTATGGTAGGAATGTGGATTTCGATAAGCTCCCTGATAGTTACGACTATAAGCTGTTAAAATCTCAAGAAAATGAATTTTCTTTTCAACTTTCAAAGATTGTTTAATTTGTTCATTGTTTTAGGTAAT
>JAWZYV010018059.1:0-31347 GCA_038373885.1 Cheiracanthium punctorium
TATTTGTTCAAATCTTCTTTATTGTCAACTATTTCAATTTAGTTCTTATTTTATAAAGTCACGTTCCTCTTTTGTTTATTCCCCCCCCCCCCGATCTGCACTTAATTTTCTCTTTTCATTCTGGTGTAAGAATTTTTTTCCTTCCGAATGACAACTTCCCTTTTTCTGTGTGTCGTTTTGTTGACATGTCTCACTTTCCTACCTTCCTGCCTCGTGTTTTTGAAGTCGAAGAAGGGCTTACCCCTTGCACCACCCGAAACGTACGTCTTGCACTATTTTTTATAGTTATATATGTGTTTTAGCAAAGTTCTTTTTTTCATTTTATTTTGATATGAACATGAACACAAGCTTTTTTGCGCGTTTTCTTAACCACTCAAAGATGCGCAGACCTGTCCATTCAGTCTCCCTACAGTATCACCTTAAAAACAGTCGATGTCCCGTTTAGAAGGAAAAAATAAAGGGTCACGTTAACTATAACGTATGCAAGCGTCTCACACTGACATTTTGCCCACCCTTGCAAACATTCCTGGCTATCTGGCGCCCAAGACTCTTAAATATTTGCAAAAATGACTCCTGTTTGCTTGTACGTGTGTTTCACATTCTGTATTGGGGTGTTTCTTATAACGGAAGGGTCCAAAAGCGGCCTGTCTATGACCCGAGATAAAATAGAATTTTTCACTAGTATATGGCTCCGTATTCTTCCTGACCCAAAGATAGAAATGTGTGTTTGAAATGGGGCCTCTGCGTGGGTCCCTATGGGGTCAATCTGAACTCATGAGTATCTTGCTTAAAAGTCGTACACAGTCATTTTTTTCTGTCTAACTTAAGCAGTCACAACCACTATTTTGCGAGTGAGTGGTAGCAAAATATTCATATGTATAGTCTGTTCGCGGAAACGAGAGAACGAAAGTAAACAAACGGGTTACCAAAGAATTACATATTTTTTCACCAATCTCTAGTTTGGAGTTAAGAAAGGTTAAATGCGCCTAACAGCGTAAATGGAAGAAAGCAGAAATTCATACTGTGTTTGGCGCTTTGGCAAAATGCCAGGTGCTTACTCTTCGCCAGTTTACATGTGCCATTATTTACTTCCGTTCTCTCGACTCGGCGAACAGACTATAGAGAGGTGGCAGTGGTGTTGATTGATTTCTTGAGATGTCACGAATAGTGATTCGGGGCCGAATACCGAATATTCGGCACATAGTTTAGGCCAAATATTAAAATTTTTAAAATTTTATTTTAAATGTCAATAAAACATCGCTTTTGTAATTAAATAAAGAGTCATTAAAATTCATATTATGTTATTTTTAGGAACTTATACACACTCAACAACAGTATAATAACTGTAAAACTACAAAAATCTTGGCCATGAAAAAATATCTTTTACATAGAGTGAAACGCTCATAGCAATATCATGATATTCTGAGATATTCATAAGTTAATAAATAGGGTAGGGTCCATGGGATTCATCGGGTCACTACGCATAATCGCATCATGCTTCGGGTTTGACAGTCTCTGGGCAAACCCGTGTAGCCGCTTTTGAAAAGGATGTCTGTCAAGGAGGATCTGAAAAGATTCTTCCTCTACCCCCACCCCATCAAGAAGGTGGAATACCGAGTCCAGTAATGTCACCCAATAGAAAAGTCTGCCTTTCTGTTTTATTATTCAATACGTTAGATTATATGTCTCATTCAGCTTGAAAGTTCAATGACTCAGGATATTTTATAATATGAAATGAACCTATTGAAGTCACAACTAAGCAATATGATTTGTAAATTAAGCATTTAAAAATACACGTTAAAATATTTTTTTCTCTTTGTTCCGAAATGATTCAGCTGAATAGGTAGCAATATTCAGCCACAGCTATTCGGCCGAATATTTGTTCATGATTCAGCTGACCGAATATTCGGCAAAACAGCCGAATACCGAATATGGGTCCGAATATTCGTTACATCCAGTGGCGTATGCAGGGGGGGGGGTTGGGGGCAGGTGCATAGCTGGGGGGGGGAGATATCGGATATATCCCCCTCCCCCCGAAATTTTTAGATGAGTGGGTCACAATATTAATGCTGTGCAGAATTTCCGTCAATTTATATACGCATATAAGTTCATAACCCCCCCCCTTCTCAAAAATTTTTTAACAAAACGTGCATACAATTTTGATTTTTAGCTTAAATATTACGCATTTCAACACAAAATTATGTCTATAACCCCCCCCCCTCCCTTGAAGGAAGTCTGCGTACGCCACTGGTTACATCCCCATATGATTTCCCCAAGTAAAAAGCATCTATGGTCAAGACACTTTTTTTGCAGAAGCTCCCCAAATCCAGGAAATGGACTTTTAGAAATGGAGTGGACACCCTCAGTGGCGGCTCGTGTGTCATTTAAGGGGTCAGGTACCTTTGATCTTTGAAAATCTCCACGAAAATTGACCATAACTGCATTTGCCATAGCTCTACAAGTAACAAAACTGTAAACTTGCATTTTTTACCAGTTATTTAGAAAGCTTTTATGAACCTTTTACAGCTCTTGGAATAGTTCTACCTATTAAATTAAATGTTGTATAACTAAAACAATTCGAGCTCATTTTTTGCTTATTTACAGTCATGCGCGTAGCATTTCATAAAATATAAATTGCGGCGCAGATACTTAAAAATTTCAATACACAAAGAAAAATATCCTTAAATTAAAATAACGAAAAAAGAATTTTGTTGGGATGCCTGTAACGTTATAATTTTTGCATTTATTTGAATAATTATGTTAATGATAGTTATAAAAATTGCAATTATTCTTTTTACTTCCTTGTACGTAGTATAAGGAAGTAATGTGATCCCGAAAAATTTTGGGAGCCAAATTTCGACAAAAAAACCGATTTTGACTACCTCTAAATTTAATTTAAAAAATTTTTTCGATGCATCTCATCGTAGGCTAGCATGCACGATCCTATTAACGCGTCTGCAACTCATTTTGACCAGCGGCGAGTCTACTGTGGTCAGTTTTTCCATGCCGTCTGTACGTACGTACGTACGTATGTATGTAACTCGCATATCTCAAAAACTATTGGTCGTAGAATGTTGAGATTTGATATTTAGGATTGTTCTATGATCTAGTTGTGCACCTCCCCTTTTGGTGGCAATCGAATGGATAGTTTATGTACAGGACCGCCCAAAAGATTCGAAATACATTACGCTCTATGGGCCGAAATTCATCAAAGCGTTTTTTAGAGGTATTGGGCTATTTCAAACGACTCAGAAGTGATATATGCTGTAAAGAGTTAGAAAATGAATTTCTCTATTAAAAAAAGTGTCTTTATCATTTATAGTTCTGCTACAGGAACACTCAAAAGATTTCCAATACATTACGGTCAATAGCAATTTTAGGGCATTCATCCATTTCAAGCACAATACCGTCCTACCACATAAGTTAGGTAATGGTCCGACCACGGTCACGTGCCTCCCTCAAGAACTATGCCAAAAGTCGCCAAGCTTGGCGACTTTTGGTGTACGTGTGTGCATATTTAACTCTCAAATCTCAAAAACTATTATGAAATTTCATATATAAGAATGTTGTAACATCTAGTTGTGCATCTCGATTTTTGGTTCCAATCTACTGGAGAGTTTATTTACAGGACCACCGAAAAGAATTTCAGTACCTTAATGTCTATGGACATCTTCAATATAATACAACTGTAGACAGTCATTGTTTGGTACATGCCCAAAATCTCGCCGTCTGTCCTCGACCTTGGCGAGTTTTGGCGAAATATCGCCAAATTTGGCGATAGTCAGTCATTTGGTCCATGCCCAAAGTATCGCCATTTGTCATCGTTCTTGGCGAGTTTTGGCGAAATATCGCCAAATTTGGCGATAATCTGTCATTGTTTGGTTCATGCTTAAAATCTCGCCAAATGTCGTCGACATTGACGAGTTTCGCCGAAATATCGCCAAATTTGGCGCCAAAAATTATTTCCTATTTTGTATAACTCTAAAACTTTAACCCGTAGATTTTTTAACTTTGTATTTAGAACTATTGTAATATCTAACTGTTTTCAATATCTTTTTTGACAGCAATCGACTGAGAATTTATTTACATAGTGAGCCAAATGACTTTGAATACATTGAGGTGTATAGATGCATTCAATTCATTGAAAGTCTGTGGTCAATGACTACTTTGGCTATCCCCAAACTCTCGCTGACTATCTCAAGTTTGTCGGCTTTTGGTGAAATATCGCCAAATAAAGTGTCAGAAGGAAATCTTCCAAATTGAACTCAGCTTGGCGATATCGAAATATTTGGCTAGAAATCGCTAAACCTTACTATTATTGATATTTTATCTCTTTCAAACAAATAAATTTAGAGGAAGTGCGTCGAAAATATTTTTGATCTAATGGACGGGCAAGGAAGTCATGTGTTGGACACATCAGATTTTTTTAAAAGGAAAGAAGAGTCCCATCAAAATTATTTGTCATCATTTTAATAATAAGCTATTTTTCTATGTCTATAACATTTTTTAAGTTACTCTGATACATATATTTTTTGAAATGCAGCGCGCAAGACTGTAAATAAGCAAAAAATAAGCTTGAATATCTTTAGTTATACAAAATTTAATTTAATTTGTAGAACTATTCCAAGAGCTGTAAAAGGTTCATAAAAGCTTTCTAAATAACTGGTAAAAATTGCAAGTGTACAGAATTGTTACTTGTAGAGCTATGGCAAATGCAGTTAGGGTCAATTTTCGTGGAGATTTTCAACGCTCAAAGGTACCTGACCCCTTAAAGGGAAGTTCACAAAATAAATTTCGAAAATGAAATAGGCAGATACGACGCAACTGACTCGTTGAAATAGATTTGCGTTTCCAGCATACAAGGGAAATGCGTGTTACAATGCATGAAACTCAAAGAACACGAGTCCTCTCGGCTCTTCCATTTCGTCACCGAGATGAGTTTCGGCAAAGGTGTTGTTGTCTCGATTCATTTTATTTCAATTATTTTTCAAATTGACACTATCGAAAAATGCCACTGCTTTCGCACCGGAATACTTATTGGACTCCCATCTTAATCATTGACACTAGTTCGTACAAAATACTGTACTGAAAAAGAATAAAACTGAAGGAAAATAATAAGAAAATGAACCTGCAAAAGCATGACTAACCGGACCTAACAAAGCGAGGGAGAATCCGAAAGCGATCTTCGCCAAAAAATGTTCCGCGTGCACATTCAAAATGTGCGAACGGAATGATAACAGCATTGAACATTACTTCTGCCGGGACTCTCCGCTTCTGTTCTCGGAGACCGGTTCAGAAGGGAATGATTTGCACTCGCACGTGCGAGTGGAGGAAATACTGTGCTGTAGTCACCTGCAAAACAGTGCTATAAGCGTATTTAATAATAGTGTGTGTGTGGGGGGGGGGAGTCAAACTCACGTTTTGAATTCACAAAATCTAGAAGTGTACTTAATATCTTTTTGATATTTAATTTGTTAATGTGTTTATTTTTTTCTCCTTTTTTTTTTGGGGGGGGGGGGTTCACGTACTCGTGTCCACAAATGGAAGAGCCGCCTCCCGGTAACCCACGTGGTTCCAATAGGACGACGGCGAATAACAAAAATAAAACAAAGCATCAGGGCACAGCATACGTGAACTTATTTGGTGACTATTTCAACATCTATTTTTGGGAATGGTCTTACCCATTTTTGCGTAAAAGTCTCACTTAAAAAAAAATAATTTACAAAACCAATTAAAATATAGGGTGAAATGTCGATGAGGGGCCGTTTTAAATCGATTGTCCATTTTGTGAAGGGGCGGTCCAACGGACCCCAATTTCGCCTGGATCGATCCCCGATATGGGATACAGTCGCACGCCAAGGGAATTTTCCAAGGGAATTTCCAGGTTTTGAGGTATTGATTCCAGAGGTTATCCATAATTCCATCAATCGTGGTGGTATATAAAAAAATCTGGAGTGACTCCACTCGACTTTCCGAACACTTACGATGAAGATCATAACCAAGCATTTAAATAAATTTTAATCGATGAATCATTCAAACATATATACCAGAGGTTCCCAAACTGGGTGCCGCGGCACCCTAAGGTGCCACAAGCGTATGTCAGGGGCAGTGTATGCCGTGGCGTATGCCACGGCATTTTTGTTTTTAAAATCTGTTTCCTATTTCTATTGGTTTGTAAGAAATATACCCAATTGGAGCTGAATCCAGTGACACCCATGTATTGCGTATTGCCTTTAGTGTCAAGTTTAATTTTGTGGTTTGAGCTATTTGCCATCGACTGGCGGTGTTAATTTCGCCAAAATGGCAGTTCTAGCAAAGTAAACATAAATAAATCATATCATATTCTATTTTTAACACTGCTACAGTTTCCGTAGCAACGGAATCCATTGTTGCCACTAAAGTTGTTCAATTTAATAATTAAGTGAAACCGCTCATTTCTACAGCTCTTAAGACCCAAAAAAGTGAAAACGCATTAAATATGAAACAAATAGAATTTTAACATATTTGTGCATTAAAAATAACCGAAGTTTTTTCAGGCAATATTTTTCATTTTATTTCCTTCGCGTGTGACGTCATTTTCACGTCATTGTCTTCTGTTTTGCTCTCAGATTATGCAGAGAAACACATTACACGCTAATGCAGAGGTTCCCAAACTGGGTGCCGCGGCACACTACGGTGCCACGAGCGTATGTCAGGGATGCCGTGGAGATAATAAAGAAAAGTGTTTTGGTGGAGTATATATAATCAAATAATTTCTTCTGAACTGGTATCCCCAAGAAAGTGAGCCAAGCCGATCCCTAAGTGGGCTCCAACAAAAATATTTCAGTCAAGTTCAAGACTGTCCTGTAGCCTCTCTTTTATAGGAACTCTCTGAAATGGGGTCTATTGTCAAAATTCTATATCCCTTTCCCAAGAGAGTACTTTCTTGATAGTGAGCCCTATAAACAAACAAACAAAAAATAACGTAAAATGCATCCAAACTGCTTCATTCTAACCTTCCTTTAAAGGAAATCTGCCGCGAAATGTTTTTAGCCTGAAAAGGGTGCCGCGAAATGTTTTTAGCCTGACAAGGGTGCCGCGGGAAAAAAAAGTTTGGGAACCTCTGATATATACCAAACTGAAGTTCCATCGAATGCGCCGTTTAAATGCTAGCGCACTTTCAAGAATGTCTCCCCATACGCCATCCTGTCCAAGAAATCTGGGTCGTAGCCCTGTAGAAGAACTCTAAGTCTTATACACATCCAAATCAATATCGGTTTTGCGACGGTAGTTTGTAAGAAATATACCCAATTGGAGCTGAATCCAATGACCCGTTTAGGAGCTATCGTGTTCACTCACATGCACACACACATATCTCGTAAAAATGGCATCCATGAATTAAGACCTCCAAACGTGTCCATACACCGAAACCTTGAAGTCAAAATTTTTCAGGATGACAATACTTTCCTTACAGGGTACATGTTCGGAAATTTAAAAAAAAAAAAAAAAACAGATGAGATGCTCTCAAAACTCATACACGACGGACACGCATTACAAAAACAAAACATTTTACAGCTGCCGGAGCACGGGGAGAAAAATCAACACGTCAGGTCTGTGCGGATAGCGTTCATTAATATTCACCATTCCCCTGATTCAACTGCGTTCTCTCTGAACAGAAGATCAAGAGAGGAAGGGGGGGGGACGCTTTTTTGCGGGCGCGGCAGCTAGTTATGGGAGTTTTTTTCACTCCGTTACCAACAACTCTTTACTTGATTTCCACTGTAGTAGAGTGAAAACAAATTTTTGTATTTGTAAACTGCCGTTTATAAACTTGTAAACAAAACGCCAGAATCTGGAGCAGGGGGCGAATATTTTGCAGCGCGAGAATACCTCGCGCTGTCATACTTTTTGCGCGAGATTTAACAAATGGATGCGAGATTCTCGTGCTCTAGCGGGAACCCTGAATATAAAACTGTAGGTACGTTCGGGCAGTAGAGATGAGTTCGCGCTCATTTTTTGAAGCCCGAGCCCGCGGACTTTTAATCCGAGCCCGAGCCATATTATTTAAGTCGGAATCCGAGCCCGAAATTCCAGCTAAAGATTAAAAAAAAAATCAATGACTTCATTAATAGAAAGCAATAAATTTTGCCGTTTGTGCCAATTAAAGACCAATAGAGTTGCAAACTCCCAATGCACTTTCTAATGCTTTGTATTCATCCTTTATCCAAAAATGTCGGATCTCATGACTCACTCTGGAATAGAAACCGCCGTTCTAAAATACCCAAAGAGCTTCACGCACCTCCTAGGCGCCCGTGCCGCTATTTTTATTTATTTATTTTTTACTAGCTGCGTGCCCGTTCTTCGCACAGTAGGAAACGAAAATTTTCCTTACATGTGTAATTCGAAATTATTCGTGATGTGGAATTTAAAAAAAAAAAGAGCAAAATTATTTGACTCTTAATGTAAAGTTTGTGTCATGAGTACTAACCTGATCACTGCAGTATAATGACTCAAAAAACTACGTCAGTGTCATTCACTATTAAAAAAGTGGAAAGCTTAATAGTTTGCAGAGAACTCCTGGCTTTCAAAATGTCTTATTTCTACATCATACTGTTTTTTAGGCTCAAGTTGTAGCATTAAATACCTAAGACACTACATGAAATGGAGCACCATTTATTTCTTTCCGAAAATGTACCATATAGGAAAGTATTGCAATCATGAAAAAAATTCGACTTCGAGATTTTGGTGTATTGACACGTTTTGAGGTCTTCTGAATTCATTTATGCTATTTTCAAGAGATGTTTTTAAAATAGCTGCGCACCGGCTCTTCATACGGGAAGAAAGGAATATTTTACTACTAAAATCATATCTGCATGTGACAAAACAGAATTTCATTTTTAAAAAAGTTCAAGTAATCCCCTCTGTTGAAATGACTGCGGGATATATTAACGCAAATTAGAATTACTTTTCGTTTAGTTGGTTGTAAGACAACCGTTGAAAACGGATAAACACTTTTAATTTCATGAAATATTTATTAACGTGGTACATTGCGATTTATTCATACTATCTTTACAAATCTAATAATACTACCTATTACGTACATTAATACTATCTATACTCGCTTCTCCCTCTTCAAGGCTCCCTTAAAAGAAACAGCTTAGATTATTTGGCCTCAATGGGATCTTTTGATTCTGTGGCGATTCTTTGCAATTTACGCATTAGCATAAATAATAATCATTTCACATAATGGTTGCCATTAAGGAAACTCTCCATATATATTTAATTTATACATAGTTTTATAAGATTGGCGTATTTAGCGCCGTAAACCATTTCATCTTACTGTGGGGAGAAAATATCCAAGGGGTGCCATTTTAAATATCCAATAGCGATATCTTTTATATCCTCCATAGTCCTGTCTCCTGAAAAACATCAAACTGTGTAATCTCGAGGAGCTACTTATTCCCATTTTAATTGTGACAGGGCGTTAGAGTTGCAGAGTTTACAAATTTCACACATTTTTTTAAATTTATGACGTCACTGTTTGACTGCCGTAAAGGATACCCCGGTAGATTAATTTCGGAGTTACTTTCGATATTTCGCATAATTGTTTTCAAACGGTATCATTAAAACTTTGCGTGACCTTTATGGAGGAACGTAATTCAACGTTAAAATAAAACTATACTCGCAACCTGCATGCGTATGTTAGGCAACGCCTGCGCTAAATTAAATGCCAAAAATAAAAATAATAAATAGAAAAATTTTAATATATCGCGCTTTGAAACGAACTTTGTAACTTTTAAAATGAACATTTTCAGCGCCGTGAAAACATTTCAATTTTTAAATAAGCACCGGATTAAAATACCACTTCTAATAATAATAATCGTGAATTTCTTAGTTTATTTCTACAGTAAATTTTAATCAAAATATCGTCTCCCTGTGTTGAAAATAGAGCTGGAATAAATGAGTTAAAATTATGGCGTAATTTTTACGTATCTTAAAGCATTTGACGTCATAGATCCTCACTTGCGAATTGAAATTCTGATATCCCATTTAAAAACTCGATTGGTTGAAAAAAACCCTTTTTTCTAATCCTTTCTGTGGCAACAGCCGAACATAAATTCTCGTGCCGTGATCGCAATGTAATGAATGGCGTAAGATCGCGTTGATGCTATTAAATTCTAAACATTAGGCTGCATTAAAATTCGTAAAAAATCATCTAATTTACATAATTTTTTCGTTTTTATTTTAAAAGAGGGAGAAAAGAATGTTTCACGATTTGTCAAAATATCTAAAAGTTATGACGGATAGAATTCAAGATGCGACAGTTTTAAAATTATTTTACGAAAAAAAATCGCGAAGCAGATGTTTAGTAAAAAAATTCCTAAAAATCGGTAAATCAGGTTAAGTATTCAGAACAAACTGTTTTTAAAAGAAAATTTTCTCCTCTATCCGATAATACAAATGCCGTTTTGCTGCGAGCGTCATTTCCGCCGTTATTACGAATTAGGTGAGAAAAAATGCCAAAAATCGCATAAAACATAAAATAAAAAAAAATCTAGGTCGAATTTTGAAAAAATCGCTTCGAGGTGCACAACTACATATTTACATCTTCCCGAATACCAAATTTGGTGTTTCTAGGTGTAGCCGTTTGTCCGTAACGCTGCAGACAGACACACACACACACCCACCCACACACACACACACACGCACACAGACACCTTCTTTTATAATAAGTAGAGATAAGTACTTTTACTTTCCTCATGAATCACTTTTTAAAATCTGTTTCAAGCGGCATATTCAATAAATGAGAAATTTTTCCCGAGCCCGGTTCGGGCTCGTTATCAAACTGTATGAGAAATCGTCATGGGCGTCGGCAGAATATTTCCCAGGGGGGGCAAAGCATGAACGCCCATAGGGGGGGCAAGGTAGGGCACTTGCCCCCCCTAGAGTTTTAGGTTAGTGTCTCATGATGTAAACAAATCGCAAAAACAGAACTAAATTCGTTAAAAAATTGAAATTCGCCCCCCCCCCCTAGAAAATTTTTTTGATGTTTGACCCCCTCTAGAAAAATTCCTATGGGCGCCCATGGGGCAAAGCCTACTTCAACATATGGTTACGATGTTGGAAAGAGCAAAAAAAGCAAGGGAAAACACTGCATACAAAAATCCAGGGGGGAGGGGCATCGCCCCCCCCTTGCCCTATGTTGCCGGCGCCCATGGAAATGGTTATTCAAACCGACATGAAAAAGCAACTTTACTTCAGATAAACTGAGCCTATCCATTCAACTTCATATGAGACAAAATGAGCCCAAAACGAATTTTTGCTGACGCAAATGGCTAGTATTTCTTCCGAGACTAATGGATGTTTTAAAAGTAACAATATCCATGCACTCTACCAAAATAAGCGGTCATTGTAAAGAAATTTTGAGAAGGATGCGAAGGGATTCTGTGTCGTTTTGGCTATGAGAAAGCGCCCAGTTTTGTTGTCTGTACCTGGTCGCCGCCTCATCGAAAGATAATCATCTTCCCCCCCCCCCCCCCTCCCCTTCGAAATATTTTTCGGATGACGGTCCTGGTGCCTCAGTATTTCATTCTTCGCTGCCATTCCATACATTTGCAACGTATTCAAAACAAGCTAAAAAATATATTTCGTTTTGAAATAAATAAATCTTTCTCTTACCGTATGAATTCAGAAGGATGACATTCACGATACCATTCCTGCATTACCCTAGAAAGAAAAAAAAATCTGGAGTGACTCCACTCGACTTTCCGAACACTTACGATAAAGATCATGACCAAGCATTTAAATAAATTTTAATCGATGAATCATTCAAATATATATACCAAATTGAAGCTCAATCGAATGCACCGTTTAAACGCTAGCGCACTTTCAAGAATGTCTCCCCATAGGCCATAATGTAAAAGAAATCTTTGTCGTAACCCTGTAGAAAAACTATAAGTCCTATACACATCCAAATCAATACTGGTCTTACGATGGTGATTTATGACATCTATACCGAATTGGAGCTCAATCGAATGCACTGTTTAAACGCTAGCGCACTTTCAAGAATTTTCCCCCATAGGCTATAATGTAAAAGAAATCTTGGTCGTAGCCCTGTAGAAAAACTATAAGTCCTATACACACCCAAATCAATACCGGTCTTGCGACGGTGGTTTATAACATATATACCCAACTTGAGCTCAATCGCATGCCCCGTTATCGTGTTCACTCACATACACACAAACACACATACACACACACACATACACACATACATACATACATCTCGTAAAAATAGCATAAATGAATTCAGAAGACCTCAAAACGTGTCAATACACCCAAATCTCGAATTCGAAATTTTTCATGATTACAATACTTTCCTTACAGGGTACATGTTCGGAAAGTAAAAAGGATATTAAAAAACACTCACCCCCCCCCCCCGAAAAAACAACCACAAACAAACTATATACTAGATAGATTTACATGCTAATCTTGTGTAAGCTTGAAGTCATGCCACGCTCATTCTACTTTCATTCTATCCTCTAAAACTGGAATAGTATCATACATTACAGCAGGTATGGCCAACCTTTGAAAAGCTGCGGGCCAAACTTCAGGATGTTAGCGAAGTCGCGGGCCGTATACTTGGGACTTATATGGGATATTGCATGGTTTATATGGGTTTTTGATATGCTTCGCGGGCCACATCCGGCCCGCCGGCCGGCGGATGCCCATATGTGCATTATAGTTAGGTTTAAATCAGACTACAGTGAAACTTACCCGAGCGGCTACCCCTGCATAGCGGCCACCCCTCTAAACGGCCCATTTTTCATGGCACGGATTTTTCGGCTCATACATCTAATGTTAAAATAACCTCTATCAGTGGCCACCCGACCCCCTTTAAACGGCCACCGAGTGGGATCGCCCATCTCATATTTCGAAAAATTCTACTCGCTCCATGCTTTCATTTGGATCGGAAAAACTCAAGACCAGGACTCTGTCGAAGGTAAGCGTATTTTAATCCTTTTAATCGATTGTAAAATTAATTTGAGGTGGATTTAAATTAACTAAACAGTATGTTTGTGCATATAAACGTTTTTACAAGCGAATTTTTGTGCCTTTCTGTGTAATGGCGGACAAGCTAAGCTTTCAACACAAGCGACTTGAGGGAAAACCGATGAAAGGATCGAACATTCCGAAACGGTTACAAACGAATCGGCTAGAGATCTGTTTTTAAGGTCAAACAACGAACTTGAAAATAGGGTTGTTTCAGGGAAAAGTAAACACTTAAAACAGACACAAATGGTATCCTTTGTTCAAAAAATGTAAGAAAGCATTCAATAAAATACTAGTATTTTCTCTTCAGATAGGTTTTAAATTTCATTTTAAATAAGGAATAGGTGTCAGACTTGTTTATAGGACGCATTATAGCGATTGTCTTATCATAGTCAATAAAACCCTTCAGAGCGGCCCAATAGTCTCGTTACGGTGGGGTGGCCGCTCAGAGAGGTTTCACTGTACATGGTAATCCATATGGATTGCTGTTGCGAAGTCAAAGCCAGTGGAACATTTCCCTCCCCTTTTTTCTTTCCCTTCTTTTTTTGTGAGCCGTATTTCCAATTTAAATTAAAATTAAAATAAACAATAGAGGAGAACCATTGCACCTCCTATTTATTTATAATTTTAGGTTGAAAAATCGGAACCATCTAATCGACTCGACTCCCGTCTTTTAAGAATATCCCTCCCCCCTACTGGCTATTCAGCTACCCTATTCCATTCCAGTAGCCCGAAAAGGGGTCCCTTTTGACCTAACTGAACATAGAAAAATCTATTTTTGTTCTATTTTCGATGAATTATTTCGGGCAGTATTATGTACTTTATCTTCTCCCTAGCAGAACAACAGAATAATAGTTGAGTGCTTACGCTGTAGTGTTTTTAGCGTGTTCATGCTAGGTTTTCTTCTTATTAATTGCCTGTTTTTTGCGCAATTAGATGTATTCGATGACATTTTTCATCCAAAGAAATAAAATGGCACAGCCGAAAGTACACCTCCGCTCTGTAGCGTAGGCAGGATTTTATTTCGGAGGGGGGTGGGGGGTGGCTGTGTAACACATTGCGAGCTAAGTTTCAGTTGTAAGCTAAGGATCCGATTGTAAGCAAAGGTAAAAGGTCCGATTTTGGAGGGGACACTGAATACACTTTTGGAAACTTTATGAATGGTACCCACAGTCTACAAATGGCAACCCACACCACACTTAGGCACGCGAATGATTTGGCTTATGCGGATGGAGCTTTACTTGCACTTACTTGTGTCATGGCCATTATTAAAGTTTTTTGAAAACCCTTATGCTTACTATCAAGAATATGTTTTTCTTTTTCTGTTTTTTACATTCAAGCATCCTAATACAGCATGAAACACGCATACATTTTTATCAACACGAAAAAATGGACTGTACCTTGCTTGTAATCTTGCGTGCAATATCTTCATTTTGCTCAATATTCATGTCCTCCCCCCCGCCCCTCCAACCGGATAAAAGAAAAAAAAACCGATACGCTGTTATTTATCCTGCTGTTGGGAGTCACTAGCCCCCCCCTACTTTTTTAACCCTTTAAAGCGCAGTGTTCCCGCTCTGGGAACACCCAACTCGGACGTTTTGACTGTTGTCAGTCAGGAAGAATGGAATTGATTTCTGTAAAGATAGTGGCGGGTGACAGAGCTCCACGAGAATCCTTTACTTTTGAGGACGTCCTTTCCCGCCCAAAAAGGGACACGATTCTTTTGAACAGCACTGACCTCTGCCGAAAAAGGGAAGCATGCGAGAACAGCTGGAGAGAGGGCCCCATGCTCTAAACAGGGCAGCCGTGGCCATCGCTCGACTTCACGACCCGCAAGAGGGCGGACGATCGAAACGTGCATCGCGTGCCACAGATCGAGAGGCCCTTTTTTGACGACAGTTTGCTGTGCGGTACAGCCGTTCGTCCTAACCCCTAATCCATCTACGACCAGGGCATGGTTGGATTCTGAGCCCCCCCCCCACATCTATAAAATGTGTTTTATTGTTCATAAAATTTTGATAGAACAAAAAGAATATTTCAGATTAACATTTGAAATTGGGGGGTTCTTGGGCCAAGTCCCGATGGGCCCATGCGGTACTAAGGCCGTGGCTCCGAGTCGCTTATGAATGGCATCGAAAGCTTCCTTCATGTATCACAGTACGAAAATCTTTGTACAGGGGCACTTCAATCCACATTCCCCCTACCCCCCTCTTGAACGACATTATTCTTTTGCTACATTTATAATCCCAGAAGCAGAACTTTTCCTGCCCATCTGCGACGGCTTTTTTGGTACTGAAAATAATCTGCAAGTATCCTTTTACGATAACGGAAAAAAAGGTTGTAGGATTCAGTAAGCCTATTTTATCTCGAGCTTGCACTCATCTAATGCGAGTCCATCCGTTAGGCACGATCCAACTCATGCAAATGGACATCTATCATGGATGGAGGATAAAACATAACTGGACAATTCGTCTGGGCCAACAGACTGACTTGGATAAAGAGAAAACTTTATGTCCATCGATAGTCTTAAGAAAAACATTTCCCGTAGGTTTTGTCCAATTTTACAGCAATCCTCTATTGAGTAGGACAGTGTTATATTAAAAAAATAAACAAACTATCAGGTTGTAACGAAAGTTTTCCGCCCTATCTGCCTGAAAAACTCACTTCTAACTCCTTAGATAACTGTATTTGAACTTTCGGTACCCAACCTGCACAGTGTCCCATGATACAACACTAGTACTTAAAGCTGTACTCATAATTCGTTGATATTCTAGAGCTGACTTTTTGCAACACAACTGGAAGTGAAGGATGGTTCTAATCCTCTAGAGCTAAGTTCCATTTGGAGACACCTTGTACTGAATGATAACTGTATTTTTCAGAGATTTCACAACACAGTGTTATAAATTAAGCCTCTTTCTTTTAAATGTCAAAAATAGTTCCACAAAATAGGAGCCAATGCGCCAATGCGAACTGTGTTCTGACGATGTTTGCGGTGGCGGGAAACTTTCGTTACAACCTAATAGTTTTCTAGATAGAATGTGATAGTGACGCAGCCAAACTTTTGGTGGCATTCTTAGTTTTAAGTGGCATCCAAAGCAAGAAACGGATCCTCCGTTGAAGGATCAGGCCCTAAAACCATAACCTGTAAATTCTTATATAACATCGAATTCTTGGATTCCGAGCCAGCCACTGGATCCAGCTGTGCAGCCATTTCAATCCACAATGAAAGGTGAACCCAAGGTTTCCTTTGGTATCTGCTATCTGCAAACATTGACTTGCCTGGAGTCTTTTTCAAACAATATAGTATGGATTGAAAAACTCATGGTTAGCCACTTGAATAGATCTGCAGGCAAGCAAAATGTAAAACGCCTGTTAAGCTGGCGTGCGAGGGGGGGGGGGGGGATATTGCATTCTTCCGTATTTCCTTACAGAAAATGTTTGTTTTGAGATATTTGAAGAGGAATTTGTTTCATGATCATAAAAAAAGAATCCACACACAATTCTCATATAAAAATAATTTACAGACTGTAAAAGAGAAAATCTGCGATCGCATTGGCACTACGTTTTAATAAATAATGGTCAAATTGTTTCGCTGATTTCCCCCTTCCCCGTTATACATGGCTTTCTGCGTTTATAAAGATGAATATTTTTAACCATTTAACGCTTAGTGTTCCCGCTCTGGGACCACCCAACTCGGACGTTTTAACTGTGGCCAGTCACGAAGAATAGATTGGATTTCTAGAAAAACAGTGGCGGGTGACCTAGCTCCACGAGAATCCTTTACTTTGGAGCCCGTCCTTTCCCGTCCAGAAAGGGTCGCGATTCTTTTGAACAGCACTGACATCTGCCGAAAAATGGAAGAATGCGAGGACAGCTAGATAGAGGGCCCCATGCTGAATAAAGGGCAGCCGTGGTCATCGCTCGACTGAACGACCCGCAAGAGGGCGGACGATCGAAACGTTCATCGCGTAACACAGATCGAGACACCCTTTTTTGGCACAGCCAGCTATCGAGCGATGGAAACGGGTGCCCTTTTTTCAGCATTCGGAAAGGGTTGCGCCTGAAAGGGTTATTAAATATTGGTAAAATTGTTCCGCTGATTCCCGCCCCTACCCCCCTGACACATGTCTTTTTGCGTTTATAAAGATGAATATTTTTAACGTAGCATAAAAAAAAATGTCCCGCAGTGGAGTCATCGCTAAGCTCCGTTTCCATAAGAACACGGAAAGGGAAGCAGCGCCGGCTTGGTCAGTGACTGGGAGGGTGAAAACCTTTCTCGGCGGGACTGCTGTGGGGCCGCTTGTACGCTCGTGGGAGCGGGTGCACGTCACATCTGTTCGTGGCTCCCATGTCAAACCTCTGAGGTTGCCTATTTCAGGGGCTAGGTCTCTCTTGTAGAAGGGGTTCAAAGTGAGTCGATCCCTCGTAGGGGGCTACGTGGGGCTGCCAAATAGGCGCCCCAGTCATGAAATGACTTACCTCTGCGGCCCTCGGAGAGGTCAAGCCTACAGTAGGCCGCCGACCTGGCTGTTAGAAAGATAAATAGTATAAAAAAACACGAAGTGAATCAAAATTGTCATAAAGAGACTTTAAAGAATTGACAAATCGTAATGCATTAAGCTCATACAAGTATTTCTTTGTATGTATTTCTTGTAAGTACTTCTTGGTCCAAATGGATCTTGTCATGTTCTGCTATAAATAATACTTTACATGATGAGGGCCCTACAGGGAAATTTTCGGAAGGGTGCGGCATCGATGCGGTCGTTTATTAAAATAATGCGGTTTTCGCATTATTCGGTCCTCCACATTCATGTCGAACTATGGGCCTGGGTCAAACACTGGAGAACCGCTTTCGTGAATTTCGAACCAGTAGCTCTAGCACGATCTTCAGCTAAGGATGGAAGAGGGGGGGGGGATGTTGGAAAAATGATAATGAGTAGGGAAAAAAAAGAAACTTCCAATGTCTGCCACGTCCGTGACATGAAATAGCCTTTTAAAAATTTTACTGCTATTAAATATTAAGATGTAGTGCCGGAAAGAGAAGATTTAGAATTTTGGCCATAAGTTTTATTCCATAATCCCTATTACGTTACCTATCTATAATCGTTTGACTCGCTTTTGGGGGACGTCTATTTCTGTGGACAATTCTAAACATTCCATTTCGATACTGTTGTGTGGCATTTTCCCCCTCTGTGGCCTCGAATGGGGATACCAAGCTTTTGAAGAAAATGTGTCGAGAAATAATTAAAAAATAAAAGTGTGCCGAAAAATGCGGTGTTATGCGGAGAATTGTACATTATGCAATTTAGCATGTTGTATAGGGCCCGAATAATGAAATAGATAACCGAATAGGCCCATAAGGCCCGAGACTACAGTAAAAAATAATGGAGGGGGGGCCTCAAAATTGCTGTACTTGTTACTTAAAAGATATGTAAACTATTCTAAAGAAATATTCATGCCAAATTTGACACGTTTATATATATTGACAGTAAGTTATCTTATTTTCTATTATACATATAAGCATGGCTACCAATACAACGCATTTTCTACTAAGAAATGATTTCGGGAACATGTCATAAGTCGAGTTTAGATTTCAGAAGAGTCCTCTAATTAGCCTTATTTAGGGTCAGTTTCTGTTTCTTCTCGTCTTAATTGAACAATACGTGTTGGAACCATTGATATCAGTTAAGTGAAGCCAATTGTACTTATTTCTTTAAGGAGTCATGTGGAATGAAATGGGAGAAGATTGGTGAAGGGAGGGGCCTCGAAATGATAGTGGGCCTAGAGTATCGGAAAATGTTAATCAGGCCCTGGCTGAAAGCTGTAGTTTATGCCGAGGATTGTACATTATGCAAAATTCCGCATTTTTGCATATTTTATAGGGCCCTCATAATGTGATACATGCAGTTATTTTCTTGAAACACCGGAACCTTATTTTTGGACAATCTGTTAGAAAGTGTCATTCTCCTTTCACGTTTATTTCGGTTGCATACAACAATGTCGAACACTCTAGCTCACGCGAACATGTTGTGCAGAACAGAATTTTTTGAACCGCTGTAATGACCATCTACAAGTTGGGCCATAAAACCCAGTGGCGTAGCAACTTTGCAAAAGTAGGGGGAGCTGGGGCTTTCTTTGTGGGGTTATCAATTATGTTATCATGACTGCATTTTGGGTGGCATGATTGACTCGATTTAATTGGCAAAGAACCGTTTCTGAAAAATTCGGAACACTACTTTAGAAATTATTTTAATTTAAAAAAATCAAGTTTTGATTCCAATTAGGTATATAATGAATAGGGAGTTACGAGTGCAGGGGGGGGGGGGGGGGAGTTACGAGTTCTGTAGTGCATGTTTCTGGGTTGTGCAGAACAGAATCCTCCCCAATGGGGAGTTACGAGTGCAGCGTCATCGAGATCTGAGAAGTCACCCAAATTTTAGTTCAGCTGTCACTTTGTGGCTGACTTCTTTAGGGTGACCGGATTCCGAGATAAGAAACTGCAGGTCATCACTGCAGTCGGGGAGCATAGCTCACTCTGCACATCGGCAGTTAACAAGAAGTAATCATTCTCACTTAACCCTTCAACGCGCAGTGTTCCCGTCTGGGAACTCTGACGTTGGACGGTTGCCCGTCACGAAGAATAGATTGGATTTCTATAAAAAGAGTGGCGGGTGACCTAGCTCCACGAGAATCCTTTACTTTGGAGCACGTCCTTTCCCGTAGAAAAGGGGTTACGATTCTTTTTAAGAGCACAGACATCGGCTGAATGGAAGAATGCGAGAACAGCTGGATAGAGGGCCCATGCTGAAAAAAGGGCAGCCGTGGCCATCGCTCGACTGAACCAAAAAAGGGTCTATAGATCTGTGGCACGCGATGAACGTTTCGATCGTCCGCCCTCTTGCGGGTCGTTCAGTCGAGCGATGGCCACGGCTGCCCTTTTCTCAGCATTGGGAAAGGGTTGCGCCTCAAAGGGTTAAAGCAAAACTACCTATCTGTATCTGCACATACGTGTGCTGTGCTGCTACAATGGTCATCATTTGGAGGCACCCAGTTTCCCCCGTTGTACGTAGTCTAGTTTTTCCTATACGTATTAATATCTCTGAGTGTGTAACTAGAAACACTTTTCAAGAAACATGACCTGGCAACACTTTACAAAAAATATTGAATGTAACACATGATCGTGTCCCCATAAAGATCGAGAGTCTCGTGTGTCAGTCATCCATATCGAAACACCGAAATTATCGACCTTAAAATATCGGCCTCTATCGATACCTCCTGCATGCAGTGGCGTATACAAGGGGGGAGGGGTTAGGGTGAGTCATAACCCCCCATGACGAATTTTTTGCCGTACAAAATGTATATTTTTCACTCCCTTTTCCCACACACGTATACATATATATGAGTTGCAGTAGTCGTAACCCCTCCCTCATGAAAAATGGACCCAGCAAACACACACGGGTTCTCTGAACGTCTATTAACGTCCAGAAAACGTCTTCTGAACGTTTATAGCTACGCCCCTGCCTGCATGAATTGTGTTCGCTTTCTCTAACGGGCGATAACCGTCTCAGAATGCAGGGCAAAGGCAAGAAGGACATTCTTGTATTTTAATGCAGTTCGCTCGACAACACGTAAGGAAAAGGACTGTCTTGCAAAATGCAAGACATCGGGTCACCCTAGTTCTTGCAACCATTTGCAACCATTTTTCATCATTTTACGGACCACCGGCCCACAGTTTAAGAACCTCAGTTCATTAAAAAAGAGTGTCTGAAGAGTTTGTTTTGCATAAAATGAGTTTTTTAGAGTCAAATAAAAAGTAGGAAACGCATAGTCCGTACGCAGCACTGACTAAAAGTAAAGTATGAATGTCTAACAGCTGTACGAAATTTTGAACACCTGCGTGCTACGTCTCGCCAGTATCTTAATTAAGCAAAGTAATCACCAGACCGCGGATTATATGCAATTGCATATTTCAGGTGCTTTTGATGATTTTGCATAAAATGATGCATTTTCTCTATTGGATGCATATTTCAATCCCTTTAGCTTTGAATTTGTAGCTTTTTTTTTTACCTTCCTTTCAGTATTTTTTCTTAACTCTTTAAGTAACACGCTTTGGAAAATTTATACATCCGAAGGTTCCCAGCAAAATAGCATATACTCTTTCAATTTCTTTCGTGTGTATTTGCAACAATTTAAATTCGAAGTCAGCCTATATATTAACATTTCAGAAATGGCTAGAATGAAAGCAAGCATGCCAACCCTGATGAAAACGTAGATTTCGGATTATGGACAAGAACTAACTCTATAAAAGAGTAGTTAATGCTTTGGACAGCGTCGATTCTTCTTCTTTTTTCATTGCGGAAGAAATGCATAGCGATATGTCTATCCGAAAAGGTCTATCGATAATCAAAACACATTTTTCCTTCTTAACATCAGACACCACAAAATTAGAATATCAAAATCTGCTTCTGAGTGATGTAATGAGTGAAATTGTAAAAGTACAGGAATGCGTTGATAGGATTCCAGAGTCATTAGGAGAAGAAATCAGTGAGAAACTAAATTTCATTTTAAATAAAAATTCCGGATTTTTGGCAGTGAATAAAATAAATAATTTTATTAATGGTGAGGGGAGTGAATTACCGGAAAAAGCAGAATCATTCAAAGCGAAATATTACAAGTACTGTCCAGTGACATTCGTTGATGTTGAAAGAGCATTTTCAGCATATAAAATGATTTTAGATGATAAAAGACTAAGCCTTACAATTGAAAATTTAGAAAAACACTTAGCTGTGTATTGTAACAAAAGTTACTGAAAGCAGTTTTAATTCATATTTCTTTATCACTAAGATTGTGAATAAAAATTTCCCATTCTGTCTTTCATGATGTTTTGAAGTTTCAAACAGAAAAAAAATGTGTCATAATTGCAAGGTAAGTGATAGAAAATACTTTTACAAGTAAATACGTTTTTATTTTCTGTTAATATGTGAGTAGTTTTTCAGTTATTGGGTGCTTATTTTTAGATTTTTAGTGCATATTTTTAGAATTTTAGTGCCTATTTTAAGATTTTTTGATGCATATTTGCATGCATATTTTGTCACTTTTTAAGTGCATATAATCCGCCGTCTAGTAATCACTATACCTCGGATTTTTGCTTGCCAATATTTATCACTTAATTGCGTGCAAAATTCCTTGCCTGTTGCCTGCATTTTGAGTGCAATTTTTATTCTTTTCTTGAGCAATATTTTAATATTCCCAAGCTTTCAATTGAATAAAAATAAATGACTTACAAGTTACAGAAAAAACACTCACAATACGATGTTAAAAGATAAAATAAATAAAAATTTTGTGTAAAAAAAACACGCATAAAATTATAGAAGTATAATTTTATGCATGCCGTTCCACCGAAGTAACGATCGTACCTTGTTGTAAGTTTACAACTAGATACGGTCGTTTCGACCGATAATTTATTCTCTCTGCATCAGTCTTAAGGCTGTAGTTCGAAGAAAAAAAGAACGCTGTTTTTAGTCTTGGTACACAAATTGAAATAAACTAATAGCACCAGGGTCTCCAAAAAATTGCTGAGGGATCTTCATAAGCTGCTTTACACACTGTAATAAGCGAAAAAGCTGTGCCTTTTGTGAGATTTTGAGAAAAAAAATCTTAAACGTGGATTCGAAGAGTGGCACTATTTTGCGAAAATTTCCGATTTTTAAGAATTTTTTCTAAAAGTTTTGAAACGGATACAGGTTTATCGATTATTTCAGTATGTAGTACAGCTTGTAAAGAGGCAGTTTCAAATTTATGAAGTGCCTGACATCATTAGTTTTTTTGCACATATGTACCAAAATCACATGATTTTTTCGAACTACACTTAACCCTTACGACTGACGAAGACTTCATAAATTTTCGGTCGAAACGATCGTATCTTGTTATAAGTATAATTTTATGTGTGTTTTTTAATCAAAGTTTTTTTTAATTTTAACTTACAAGTTATTTCTGTATCATTTATTCAATTTCATTTCATGCGAATTCATGCTGCCGTACTATATACACCTATTTTCGATGTTCTGAAATACCAAATTTCGAAGCTTATCCGTCAAAAAGTCTTGGTATTGAGCATGGCATTCGAGTAAAGACCTCGACCCCTACACTCACTAGAGGCGCAAACTTAGTCTTCATCCGCATGTCGAAGTTTTGGACCTCATTCAACAGAACACTTGCACCCAAAGTGAACGCAAATTGTACTTCTTTTAAGTGAAGTGGGGGGCGGGCCCCTCCGAAAATGTAAAACAATTACGAAAAAAAGCAGCTTTTTTATAACATTTATATTCACTCTAGTGACAATAAAGATTTAAAATACCGCCCCCCCCCCCGAAACGAATATACGCCACTGCAATGGCGTCCGGATTCTTCCTAAGTGAATTTTCCAACTTTGCCTTGCTGCTAAGTCGTGTAAAATAAACAGCTTTCCACTTCTTTCAAAACCTCCGGCTGTTTTTGCTCTTCTGCGTTCCGTGCTTCGAGCTTGTTAATGTGGTCTGCAATGGGATTGTAGTTGTATGCCCCACATACAACTCTTTACTGACTATAATTCTAGATTTTTTGAACTGCTGAAGTAGCCATCTTCAAGTCGGGCCATAAAACCCAGAGGCGTAGGAACTTTTCAAAAGTAGGGGGAGCTGGGGCATACTTGGTGCGGTTATCCATTGGGTTATAATGACTGCCTTTTGGGTGGCATTATGGACAAGTTTTAACCGACCCATGAAGGTTTCTGAAAAATTTTGAACCCTACTTTAGAAATTATTTAATTAAAAATCAAGTTTTGATTCCAATTATAGAATGAATGGGGGTAAAAAAAAAAAAAAAAAATGAAAACTTGTTTCTGCTTTTCTGTGCCAGACTCCATTTTCAATCCCAGCTCACCCAGTTGAAAAAGTTAAAAAGAAAGAATGTGTCCTGTTTCAAGAACGGGCCTTAAAAAAACTAGAATGGGGCCATTCCTTCAACAAATATGTATATGTTACAGTGAAAACCCGAAATCAGTCAAAACCCGAATTAAGTAGAGAAAACGCGTTCTGACTGACGGCGCTCGGGAAAACCCGAATGAACTAGGGAAAACCTGTTTTATTCGGGTAGCGGTAGAACATTTTCTAGGGGGCCCCTACAGCGGAGGCCGGACCCACTGATGTATATTTTGGGTCTCGCAAAGGGCCAGAGCTACCCTATTTTCCAGGGGACCCCTAAAGCGATGGCCGGACCGGCTGATGATTTTTTGGGGTCTCGCAAAGCGCCAGCGTTAGCCTATTTTCTAGGGGGGAGCAAGATCCAATTTTTAATGCATGGAACATTAACATTCCGGAATTCACTAGGGAAAACGGGTTTTCCCGAGCGCTCGCAGTCAGAACGCGTTTTCCCTAATTAATTCGGGTTTTGACTGTTTTCGGGTTTTAACTGTAACATATATAAAATTAACGTGAACACCTTTTAAAATGAAATATTGGAACACCTTTTAATATGAAATGCCTGTATAATGATCAAACAGAAAATCCACTTATATAAAAAACATCCTTTTCCAGTCTGAACTTTTTTTTTTTTTTTTTTTGGGGGGGGGGGGAGCTCGAGCCTCCTAAGCCCTTCCCCTGCGTGGTGCCCCCCCCCCGGAGGAAGTGTAAGTTCACTGCTTTACTTCTGGAACATTGCTGTAAGCACAACTCAAGTTTGCACACGCTCCTTCCATTCTTATCTTGCCGAAATTCAACCCTATCGTTCCCGGCTAGGAAAACACTAGAAATGTAGGTAAACGTACAAAATGTCACTTAAAAGAAGTACAGTTGGTTCACTTCGCGTACAAGTATTCTGTGTCTGTGCAGTATTCAAAGATTGCGTTCAGATAGGTCTTTTGCGTGCTCATATGGGGTGCTCAAATAAGCTGATTTTGCATGTTTAGGATGCGATTGGTTCATCTACATCAATGCCCGTATGGAATTTTGAACGCGAAATTCCTTTCCCTAGTCACTTCAGTACCTACAAATTATTTCGATATGATTTCATGAATGAAAAAGTTTCTACCCACCTGTACTCTTGAGTATTTTTTCAATGAGTCCATTGAATGCATAAAGAAGTAGTATCGGAAATAACGTGTCGAACAACGGAAGTGGTTTGCAAAGTTATTTTTACCAATCGTTATTGGACAGGTTGTTAGGGCAGGTGGGTCATTATTTTTACCTTTCGAATATGTACCGTGTAAGGAAAGTATGACAGTCATGAAAAAATTCCACTCAGATTTCCATGGATTGACACTTTAGGGGTATTCTAAATGTATGCCATTTTTACAGACGATAGTTCCTAAAAGGTGCACTGCATTGGGTTTAAATGAATTAAAGGTCAAAATGAACGGTCGCCACTCGCCACGTAGGTGACTGTAATTTTGAAAGGGGTGGGGGGCTGCCCATTTATGTTCCAGCCGCCCCAGTTTAATTCCACACCCCCTTTCCTTTTTCACACAGTTTTTATGAATAGAAAGTAAAACAGAAACCAGAGTTGTTCCAACAGATGTTCTTGACAGGAGTCAACCAAACTCCAAGTTCGATTTTGGCAGGGTGGAGGGGGTTAGGGGTGAATCGTTGATAATGGGTATTACTACCACTTGACCCATTAGCTAAAGTGATCCTCTGTTCTGGAAATTTGCAAACGGGGATTACGATGATGCGTATGATTGCGGTTTGGAGCAGACACCTGCACTTCTTTGTTTTTGGAAAGTTTCCTGTACTTGCAATTTGCGAGCTCTCTTTCTGAGAACAACAACAACAACAAAAAAAAAGAATCTGGAGTGACTCCACTCGACTTTCCAAACACTTACGATTAAGATCATGACCCAGCATTTAAATAAATTTGAATCTATGAATCATTCAGCAAAAATTCATAGTTTTTTTTCAATTGGAGCTCCATCGAATGTGCCGTTTAAACGTTAGCGCACTTTCGAGAATTCCCCCCCCCCATAGGCCATAATGTAAAAGAAATCTTTGCCGTAACCCTGTAGAAAAACGATCAGTCCTATACACACCCCAATCCATACCGGTCTTACGAGGGTGGTTTATAACATATATACCCAACGGGAGCTCCATCGAATGGACCGTTTAAACGCTAGCGCACTTTCAAGAATTCCCCACCATAATCCATCCTGTCAAAGAAATCTGGGTCGTAGCCCTGTCGAAAAACGGTAAGTACTATACACACCAAAATCAATACCGGTCATGCAACGGTGGTTTATAGCCTATGTACCCAATTTCAGCTTCATCGAATGCTCCGCTTAGGAACTATCGTGTTCACTCACACACACACACACACACACACACATACATGCATACATCTCGTAAAAATAGCATAAATGAATTCAGACGACTTCAAAACGTGTCCCTACACCCCAATCTCGAAGTCGAATTTCTTCAGGATGACAATACTTTCCTTACAGGGTACATGTTCGGAAAGTAATAACATAAATGACGAGCCTTCATTTATGCATACATGCAGCCGCGGGGGATTTAAAATGAGGGATATTTTGTTCTCGCAAAAACGACCCTTTTTTTATGCCCCGTAGAAAATATTCAGAATGGGTCTAGTGCTATCTCAAAATGATTCAAGTTTATTCCTAAACCTTCCTATCTTAAGGCTGGCACACAAATTCGAATCAATGCACTTACGAAGTTGCGCCATTTTCAAACTCGTTTTTCGTCTCTGAATGAATCCGTAATTCTCTAATGGTTAGTCACTATTTTTAATAACTATAGATAATTTGAAGTAGGAAGGCCAGATATTAATTGCACTGAGCAATCATTGAGAACAAAAACAGTCAGGTATAAACAATAGAATGTGCCACCATTTATACTAACAACTTTCACTCAAAAGCTGCAGTCTAGAATGGTGGTTGTTTAGTAATCATACGATATAACACCCACATTATAGGATGGGCGGCGAAGTTATTTGGAACCCCTTTCTTAACCCCAACTGAATGTGTTCTGTTGCCAGATCCCAGTTTTTTATTGCCGCATTACGCTCAAAACAAACATCCCAGAGGTGCCTCTTTTTTTTGGGGTGACGCGAACGAAAGCGAACAGATGAAATGAAAAAGCGATGACTATCGGATTCTGATAAGCATCTCAATTAGGAGAAAAGTAACTTATTCGTAAAAGGAAATTTTATGGAGTTCCATTTAGCGTTGCCAGGCGTCCGGATAAAGCCGGACATAGTTAGGCTTTTGGATGGCGTGTCCGGCCAAACTGAACGGTGTCTGGCTTTTGTTAGGCTTTTGACGGGTGACTTTGGCTGATGAGTCATAAAGTACTGGAACTGATTGGACATTCGATGTTATTGATATTTCATTAGAATTGAACAAGATTCCTGGTCATCATCAATAAAGCATGATTTTACATACAATTTTTTGTCGTACCTATTAATACTGAGACAAAATCCTCCATAGTGTAGGCTGTCCGGCCTTTTTACCCAAATCTCCGGCCAAACTGGCTGGTCTGTCCGGCTCTTTGGTTTAGCAACCTGCCAACCCTAGTTCCATTGATGATAAATCTCTGATGGCGTTGCTTGGAATTTTGCGAAGGAATAGTTATACTTCGTGCTTTGCAAAAGGTCGTTTCAATCGACCGTGTTTTTGTCATAGTATCATTTTAATAGAAAGTGTTTTGTAAAGCGGCCGTAGAACGATCGCTCATCTTGATTACGATAATTCCTGAAACGGAAGGGGCTGGGGAATGACACGTTTTAGAGTGGAAACGTGGATATACCAAGGCAAAAGAGGGGGGGGGGGATAAAAAGCATTGCCATTCCTCGAAAGGTTGTCGGGCCCCGTGCTTTTAAAGAGCGGTAGTAGTGGGACACTACAGAGAAATGCTTTTGACCCATGCAAGGTAGTAGCCAGAAAAAAAAGGATGAAAGGCTGAAATTTTGTCCATCACCTAATTAACTCCTTAACTGAAATATTAGGCAACCCCCCCTCTCCCCTATTCAAAGAAATTAGCGCATGTAGGGCGAACGCTTCTTCAAATTGAAGTTTTTACCTGTCAAAGATTTAGAGTATTTGCAGTGGTAGCAATAAATGACTGAGGAAATGATTTGAGATAGGCGTATATATACGTCCCGAGCAGTTAAAGCATCGACTACGCAAAGCTTATTTATTTATACACCCGGGTCAGTTAAGGGTTAATGTAAGTTTACACACTTACATCATTTCACTCACTGGGAATATTTTTGTACGGGGTCCGCATAAAAGTTAAAATTTGTATTTATTTCGATCGGATGTTCTGAAAATGTCAATAAGAACACTCTAAAATTCTGTCCCCGATATAACTTTGCGATGGACTGTACCTGTCTGTGATCCCTATTGAAGGAATAGAAGCCTAGGTCGGTGCTTTTGGGAACACCCTGTATAGACTGGCTGGTCATTTTTTTAAAAATTAAATTAGCAGTAAGAGTTATATGCATATTTTTAAGAAATCTTTCCTTATTACTTATGTAAGCTACGCGTGTTTATTAAACTTGTACGTAAGTTGTGAAATATTAAAAAAATATGCTTGTGACCCCTCAAAATTTCAAGCTCAGTGTCCACAAGCCACCTGCCCATTTTTTCAGTTTTGACGTCTTAAGTCGGGTACATACATTATGGACTCCTTCCGTACGACTGGTATTGATTTTGGCTCGTGCAAAACGGACCGTTTGTTCGCAGGCCGGCTGTGCGGTCGCCGCACAACCGGCTGTGTGGAAAAAGGACCTCGAGCTCTGTAGCATGCGATGAGCGATGGGATCGGCCGCCCTGGTAGTTTACTCGAGAGATGGCAACGGGTATTTTTTTTCCGTCTTCGAGACCCCTTAACCCTGTGTTTTGCTTCTAGCAGTGGAAAGCATCGGAAAAAGGTGTTTCAGCGGCTCCAACACCGCTCGTTATAACGGGTTCATTCTCTGAATCCAGAGAAATGGACCGAACATCGTTATGGTTAAAAGAAAAAAAACACACGTTGGAGCCCTAAATCCTTGGTTTGGACCTCATCCTCATCGCATGTTTCTCATATCCCCCCCCCCTGATATGTTCGTCTTCCTCTCCCCCCTACATTAGGATGGACTGCGTTGGAGTCTTTATGAGCCAGTGGCCAGCCACCTAAAGGTCCATTCTAAAACCTGAAATGTCGACCCGTGAGTCTCCTATTCGCTGCCACCCATAAGACGGGGTCCGCCTCGCCGGACTCATTAGCGAGACCTGGCCTTTTGGGTGACGGGTTATGAGAGACTCGCGGGTCGACATTTCTCGAGATTTCTAGAAAATGCTATAGAAACCCATGGGGGAACCCAAAACTCCGTCTCTCGCGTTCGAGTGGACCGATTTCGATGCACCCTAAAGAGCTAGAATACGAATTGGAAACCCCTGAACAGCGGGTGGCTCAATACCGTGCATCGCATCTATCTCCTGGAGGGTGGGTAGCGGAGGCATGTACAGTACTAGACACACGTAACACGTTTACGTTTATCTTATATATACGCTTATTGTTCGTGCCTTTGCTGTCGATGACCCTCTCTTCAAACTCACAGATTTTTTGAAACCCATCACACCTAAGGTGAGCATACGTCCCATTTTGGGGTGGTTTGTCCCGTTGTCCCCAAGTACAGCTTCGGGACACCGTCCTGTCCCATTTTTAGAAAGAGAGCAAGCAGTCCACGGTCACGATTTCAATAAAGGCCGCTCAAAATCAAAAATACTTCAACGGCAGTGTCTATAAAAAAAAAAGAAACCTGACCTCCCTCCCTCCCCTCTCGAGACATAAAGAAAATGACGGGGGTGGGTGTATTGTTTTTGGGTTTGTTCTTTGAATGTTCTTTTTTGTGAGCTATTTCAGTTTATTGAATTAATATTTTTTTAAAGTCATGTTCCTCTTTTGCTGATTCCTCCCCCTTCCCCCGATCTGCACTTTATTTTCCCTTTTCACTCTGGTTTTCTGAGAAATGGTTCCTTCCGAATGACCATTTCCTTTTTTTCGTGTGCCCTTTTGTTGACACTTCTCGCTTTCCTGCCTTCCTGCCTCGTGTCGGAGGGCGTTTTATTGGAAGTCGAAGAAGGGCCTACCCCTTGTGCCACCCGAAAACGTACCTCCTGCACTCTTTTTTGTAGTATAGGTTTTGTTTTAGCAAAGTGTTTTTTCATTTTATTTTGATATTAACACGAACACAAGCTTTTTTGCGTGTTTTCTTAACCACCAAAAGTACCCACACCTGTCCATACAGTCTCCTTGCACTATGACTTTAACCCTTTGAGGCGCAACACTTTCCCAATGCTGAAAAAAGGGCAGCCGTTGCCATCGCTCGACTTAACTACCAGCAAGATGGCAGACGATCGAAACGTTCATCGCGTGCCACAGATCTAGACCCCTTTTTGACGCAGCCAGCTGTCGTCAAAAAAGGGTCTCTCGATCTGTGGCACGCGATGAACGCTTCGATCGTCTGCCATCTTGCTGGTAGTTAAGTCGAGCGATGGCAACGGCTGCCCTTTTTTCAGCACTGGGCAATCTCTGCAGATGTTCTCGCATTCTTCCATTTTTCAGCAGATGTCAGTGCTGTTAAAAAGAATCGTGACCATTTTCTTACGGGAAATGACGTGCTCAAAAGTAAAGGATTCTCGTGGAGCTATGTCACCCGCAACTATTTTTATAGAAATCAAATCTATTCTTCGTGACTGGCAGCAGTCAAAACGTCAGAGTTGGGTGTTCCCAGAGCGGGATTACTGCGCCTTAAAGGGTTAAAAGTAGTAGATGTCCTGTTTTGAAGGAAAAAATAAAGGGTCACGTTAATCACACCCTACGCATTGCACGTCGGACTTTGAGATGTGTGCGGTGTGGGGAAAACGTCGCCGGTAGATGTTGGGTGGCATTCGTCTGGGTATAACCCGGTTTTATACAGATCAGCTCTTCTAAATGGGCGTCGGACAGGGATGGGCAAGCTTTTTCGGTCGCGGGCCAAAAATCGAAAAAAAAAAGTTTGGCGGGCCAAGATACATTTTTCTAAAATTTTAAAAACAATATACAAGTACAGTCGAACTCGGTTAAGACGAGAGGGTAAAAATATGTAAAATGGCTCGTATTAGCCGTTACTCGTAAAATCTGTGAAACAAATTTTTTTATTTAAATACACATGTGTAATGAAACTATCTACTAGAATTAACTTGTATAATTTTCTTAGCACAGAAATAACTTCATGATGCTTAATAAACACAGAATTTTCGGTCTTACCCGTTCATTTTTTCTTACAATTTACAAGAAGGGAGGC